>BGPT01001995.1:104703-119113 GCA_003297045.1 Symbiodinium sp. clade C Y103 | reverse complement strand
GACATCTCTAGGTCTTGACAGTCAATTGCTATGACATCTCTAGGTCTTGACAGTCAATTGCTATGACATCTCTAGGTCTTGACAGTCAATTGCTATGACGTCTCTAGGTCTTGACAGTGAATTGCTATGACATCTCTAGGTCTTGACAGTGAATTGCTATGACATCTCTAGGTCTTGACAGTCAATTGCTATGACAGTCAATTGCTATGACATCTCTAGGTCTTGACAGTCAATTGCTATGACATCTCTAGGTCTTGACCAGTCAATTGCTATGACATCTCTAGGTCTTGACAGTCAATTGCTATGACATCTCTAGGTCTTGACAGTCAATTGCTATGACATCTCTAGCTTTTGACATNAATTGCTATGACATCTCTAGGTCTTGACAGTCAATTGCTATGACATCTCTAGCTTTTGACATTCAATTGCTATGACATCTCTAGCTTTTGACATCTCTAGGTATTGCTATTCAAGTGTCTAGCTATTCAAATGAATTGCAGATCACTTTTCGNCATCTCTAGGTATTGCTATTCAAGTGTCTAGCTATTCAAATGAATTGCAGATCACTTTTCGTAAGACGGAAGTATAGACTTCTAAACTTCCTTCGACTATATATATCTATATGTATCACATAGTTAGACACCGCAATCCTATTGCTTCCTAGGGCTCCTTGGTCGTCTCGCCCAGGAGCCATAGGTCGTGGCCAGGTCCTGCCCCAAGGGCTGCGGCAAGAAACTGCTGAGCCACAGGATGTTGGCCTCGGGCCACGATGAGAATACCAGGATCCATTGGATCAATATGCAGGGAAACAAGACACAATATAACAATCACAGGAAATGAATATACATACTGTGGTATATATATATATATGCATACTGTAGATGTATATACAGCAATATATATACATATATATACAGTACATTACATTGTATGTATATATGTATATATGTATACATGTGCATTTGTCAATTTCCGCTCCATTAAACTATCACATAGTTATCCTGTCACGACAACTGTGGCCTGATTCACGCTTGGAGAGGTCAGTGCTAGTTGGTTTCTTCAAACCGCACAAAACATGTTCGTCAATCAGGATCACAATCCCATGAAATGAACCAATTAACACGCCAATTGAAACGGGACAACTCCATGTTTGCACGTTGTAATGACACCAAATTCTACACAAGCTTCCGGCCTTTCTATCGAACCCTCAAAACAACACCCGTAGAACTTGCGCTGCGAATGAAGCAAGCGGCTCCCTGAGTAATCTGATGAGCAGCCTCACCTTTCAAACTGCTCCGCACGATCCGGGTTGGCCCAGTGTTCTCGGACAAGAGGAAACCTTCCTCAGACACTACTGGTGCTGGAGCCATCCCAAGAAATCTTGGCCACTGGGCCAGCAACAACGACAATTCAAAGATTAAGACCACAATAAAAGCAACCAGCACTGTGTCCAACCAAGAAATGAGTTAACACTGATACTTCAACAGCCGGAAACGTGTCAACTTGTCAGCCAGCGTTCTTGCCAAAAAAACACGTTTCCTTCATGGTTTCTTGATTCTACAATAAGCCAGTTCAATCCATAACAATCCCACTATGCATCAAGACGATAAAGACGCCAAAAATCAAAACCTGTGAATGCAATCCATCCGGTTTCCCCATTCTTTTGCTGGTTCTGTCTGTCGCAGAATCTGTTTACAGGAAAGCCTGCTGTTGAAACGCCAATATTGTGGGGCGCAAAAGCCAGGGTTTCCAGTTCTGACTTCCTTTAGAAACCAGTCCACTGACTAAGATTTGACGAGCGAGAATTCTGATATATTGGGATTTAAGCGGCAGCAATATGCTATTGAACCAGCAAAACTTGGGATTTAACATGATTTAATATGATTTAACAGCATCAAATGGCCCAAGTGTATCCAAGTGTCATGTTCCAGAACTGCCATGTACTTCTGGAAGCAAGGCCACTGGTACCTCGCTGGTTCCCGTCCGGGTGCAGCTCGTGGCTTCCGCAAACGACTCGCCAAGGTGCTGCGCTCGTCAAGGGCGGTTAACAGCTCCTGCTTCAACGAAGTCTTTACCATTTCAATAGATTTGTTGTTTTATTTTGCATTCTTGATGGATGTATTCAATTTATTCATTATATATCTTTTACTGGATATGTCTTTTGCGGGTGGAATCCTTATCCTTTTTTATCAATCTTCAATGGATTGGTTTCCAGGCAAAGCCGGAATCCTAGGGCTTTACCCACACACAAATATATACAGAAATCAATACATACATAAATAGATGAATGAATAAATTAATGAATAAGTAAATAAATATTAAAGGAAAAAAATACATACATACATCTTTATATATAATATACGGTTTCTACGGTTTCAACCGCTGATTTCCCCTTAAAATCCCTTAAACCATTCTTAAACCCCTCTCAGTTTGGAGGACTTGCTTAGACCTGGTTCCCTGAGACTTGTGAATGGACGTGCCATCTTCTGCAGCAAGCCATGTTCATCATGCCATGAAAAATCAGGGCGGGATCTGTTGGCACGGCAGCATGTAGGGGGGCTGAATGGGCTCAGGTAGCCACATGCACAATATGAAACTGCGAATGGCCCCTTGGGTCCCTTTACCAAACTGTAGAACATTCTCAAACGTCAAGGACCTGGGGACTGAGGCCTCTGAGAGGCCTCTGCTTCTGAACAAGATGACACGCAATGGTGATGCCACAGCCATCGTCCACCCCAAATCCCGCGACATGGAAAGTCCTCTCTGTTGCTCAGCAGGTGAACCTGTTGTCCGATGTCAAGTGATGCAGATGAAGCAGTGATGACATTGACATGAAGCTTGCTGTTTTGATCATGAAACACCCAACCGGCCCCAACTCTCAAACCCCTAGAAAACTTTGTATTCATTCAATTTCATCCAATATTCATCCAATTTCCCAACCTCATCTAGCGCCAATTCCCCATGTTCCGCGCCTTGTTCTGCGTCTCCTGGTCCATCGCCAGCTCCTCCTCGTCCCCGAAGAGATCCAAGTCATCATCGCTGTGGCCCCGAAGGCACAGACGCTCGTCCAAATCCTTTTGATGCCGCAGCTTCCTCAGCGGAACTGTGGGATGGATGGATAGTGGCGGGTGGAACGCTGTGGAACTCATGAATCGAAAACGGAAAGGTGGTTAGTTAGGGAAAAGGTTTCAACTTCAATTAGATGTTGTTGATCATTGTCGTGATGTTGAGGAGGAGGAGGAGGAGAACCAAAGTGCGCATAGAATCCGCAGAGTAAACACCAGCCCACCATACAAACCAGCCTCACACATTCTAGAGATGGAATTTCGAATTAGGGACCCTTGGCCAAAGCTACCAGTAAGGTGGCTTTGTGAAAGGGCCTGGAGCTGATGCATCAACCTTTCGTGCAAGCGTCTTGTATTCCTTGATTTCTTGCAGGCTACATCCACTTCCTAGGCGAGCCAGATTGGTCAACAGAACGCGAGACAGGGAAAACTGGGAGAATATGAACCCCAGCCTAATTGTTGCGCCCCAAGAATAGTGACAATTCTATTCTTTCACAGAGTATTACAAAGCTTGGAATGTCTTAATTTCCTAATTCCACATCCAAGTGTAGTTGGCTGAGTGATGCACACAGCGGTTCCATTTGTGGACATCATTGAACCAACAACGGAACAAAAAAAAGATCCACCTGATTCCACCTGTAAGTCATGAACAAATACGAGGTCGTATACATACATACATACCTACCTACATACATACATACATAGATACATACATACATTACATTACATTACATTACATTCCATTCCATTCCATTGCATTGCATTGCATTGCATTGCATTACATTACATTACATTACATTACATACATACATACATACATACATGTGTGTGTGTGTGCAGATAGATATAATACCTATGCATGCACATGCCAAATGATTCATGAATCTTCCGGGGAAATATCGCAAAGAAGGTTTGCTTCAACCCATCCAACACAGATTTTGCGATTTCATTCCATCGCACCTTCTTGCGTTCAAAGCTTCTTTCGAGCATCTGGCGGACACGGGCCAGAAACTCCCCCAGCCTTTCAAGTTCCCCTTCCTCCTGGGTTGGCCGGCTTTGGGCTGAAAAGGGGGTTTTCTTGCTGTCGTTGTGAATCTACGTGTAGGTCTTCCACTTCCATTGCAATGAATTCGTGATAAAACTTGGACGCAACATCCTCAATTGAAACGAAACGTGATGCAGGCCGCCAACAAGTCTACAGCAGATCAGGATGATCATCTACGTATCTTGGCTCACTCCCCGCTAAAAAAGCGATAAAAACCGCCCAAATGGTGAGCCATGCTAGGGTTGTCCAAGAATAAACTACCCATTTTAATGCATGTTCAAAGGTCTAGGTACTTGGAGTCCAAGAAACCAAGGGAAACCACCCCTCCCCCTCAAGCGCCTGCAGATCATCGGTCTCCGATTTGTCATCATCACACGACGCCAGGAAGGCCGCAAAACTCTTCTGGATTAGTGAAGAGACCTCTTGCCTCATATGGGGATGGATCAAAAGCCTGTGACACACCATAATTTGGGGGGACGAAGACCCAGTGCCACACAGGAAATATACATATGCATGATGATTATAAATACGTACAGCTAAAAAGTGAGAAAAAATGCCAGCTGTAAGGAAAGGAAAGTGATCTATGGATCCCAAACCACTGGGACCCAAACCAGCAGCTACCATCTGGCAATTTGACATGTAAACATGGCAAATCACCACTTCAAATGGGTAAATCATCCATCAATAGGGCAGTTTCATGCATTTTCCATAGCAACGTTAGATTGATTGGAGTGTATAATATTATATGTTGTTTTTTTTTGCGAACCAGGAAGACTTATATAGGTTACTGAGGCAAAACATGCCTGCTTGGATTCCTCCAACGAAGCTCGCGGATTGACCGATTGACATGATGATAAATGGGAAAGGCGTGACAATGTGCCTTTTGTTTGAAGGAGTTGCAAAGACAAACTCAGCGCTACAGGAGTATCATGGATGTATAGGTGTTATATATATATATATATATTTATGTGTGTGTGTACACATGCATATGCAATCATTTGCATGTTTATGCATTCAATTTATTGATGTTTGTTTTCAGCATTTATGCAACACAATCGAATATATCTGACATATGTTATAAAATAGGCCATCACTCTGACTCATTTCCAGGCTATTCATGGATTCCAGAACCCCTCTCCGTATCCATGGTGCTCCTCCCTGCCGCCAGCGAAGAGGGCGCAAAGCCTCAGGATGATTCCTTGTTACCTGGCAACTTCCATTTGGAGACTTGGGCAACCAACAATCTTGGGAGAAGAACGGTATATACTGGAACAATTTTATGATTTTACTGGGGTATCGATATAATTCGATATATTGTTATCAAAAATATGCTGTGTGGTTTGGTCTGAAAAGCGGATATACCTCCAATTGATTGCCATTTAACAATATTTAACAGGGAAAGTTCGGACTATCCAATGGGTGTGACGGTACCCTATTTTCAAACAAACCCACATTGATCCAATATCATTGGGAGATATATGGTTTCAATACCAACAAGTTTGCGTTTAAAACCAAGTCACTATAATCATGTATCTATGATATATGTAATATATATGCACGGCTTAGAGTATTTCATACACAACCATTGCGAGGTATCAGAATCAATGCAAGTGGCTTCAGCGAGCTGTTAAATGTCTAGTGATAGTACATGTATAAATGTGTAAATGTACATGCGAAGGTGTGAAAACACATTTTGCATATGACTAATGCACAAAATAATACGCATGATATTACATCATATGCACATGTACAGTATTTTGTATATAAATAAATATCTATGGAAGCTCCTGACTGATACCTACTAGACCAAACACAGAAGGATAATTCCATGAGGAAAAACACCACAAGCCACAAAATCAATGCCTAACATGATGGCAAGCAGTGCAGATCCTAGTAGCAGCTTAGTAGCATATCGTAGCTGGGCGAAAAGCTGGAGTCCAAGGGTAGTGGCCCTGAGATCAAAGTTTCTGCTGTCCATCTCACCTTTGGGGCGAAAACTGGCGGACTGGGATGGGTCAAGTGGGTCAAGTCTTCAGAACGGCGAGCGGCTCCATTGGTGCGTTTGAACAAGAACAACAAACCTGGACATCCTTGATAGAATAATCTTGAATAGATAAAACTTGTTCAGACTTCTCTCCTGCACGATTGGGTCACATGGGGCCATTTGCAAGGTAGTTCTGAGGAGGCTGCGAGGCTATGTTTGACTCTTGTTTTGGCAGAGTAGACCCTATGCGGTTCACTTTCTGCTCATCAACTTGCCACAATCTGCGAGCACCCTGGGATAACAACTCTGCAGTTCAAATCCAAACAAAATCGGTTTATCCCCACATCATTAAGAATGAAAGGAATAAAAGGAATGTCCACAAAGGACTCTCAAAAGTCACAGTGAAAAACATCGTTTCCTGAATATTTTCTCTTTAATAACCACATTACAAGAACTAGGCTGGTGGAAAGGCCATTTGAGTAAACGGCCTAGACGGCACAATGCGCTTGTCGATTCAAAATCAAAAGATCTGGTGTTTTGGCGTGAAACAGCAAGCAACAATGTATGTGAACACCAAAAACCATCAAACACTACATAGATAGCATCAATGGTTGCTGTGTCCCACTCAAGTGACATCCTCACTTCCATCATGTACATCTAGATTTTCGCATTTCTGTGTTTGTAAATGTAGACAGGGAAAGAGCGGGAAAGAGAGAGCGAGAGAGACAGATAGAGAGAGAGAGAGAGGGAGCAAGGGAGAGATAGAGAGAAAGAGACTGGGAACAAACATGCAAATACAAAAGCACAATGATTGCTAGCTCGGCGGGGTCACTATTCAACCTGAAACCTCAAATTTCAATCTTTAGAGATTTGAGTTTCCATCCATTTCTTCACTCCATTTCAATTCACAGCAACCGGCTCTCCATCCTCCCCGATTTCTCCAGGTTGCTGGGCCGTTCACAATGGCATGTCCCTGCAAATCCAGCCCCCTGCGCCCGGCCCGGCCACACATCTGCAACACCTCCGTGGCATTCAACCAACGGAGCC
Organism: Symbiodinium sp. clade C Y103; assembly: GCA_003297045.1. Classification (NCBI taxonomy): domain Eukaryota; class Dinophyceae; order Suessiales; family Symbiodiniaceae; genus Cladocopium; species Cladocopium sp. clade C. Next base: position 111,972 of record BGPT01001995.1, on the reverse strand, counting down.
CGAATTCGTCCTGTCGGCGCTTCCGGGGAGAGTGCTGGCGGTTTTTCTATCAAGTTGCTGGTGGGAAAAAGAAAGGTGCAGCAAAATTCATAGATTGTTTTCACATAGCCTAAAGGCCCAAAGGGGTACTACCCCAAATCAACCATGATAAGGGGAATATTAGCCATGTATAGTTAAACATATCTAAAAATCCCATGTGGCTAAAGTCAAAGATATAAACATATTGTGGATTTTCCATTGGAGAAACCAAGTGATTTGATGGGATTCCCAGTCTCAAGCTTCCACTTCAGGCATTCCCCTCCCATGTCCCATGCCGTCCAGCTGAAAAAAAGGAAGTGATCCATGGATATGGCGATGGGGACCTACACCACAGATGTTCATTTCATACTATCTGGTGAAAGAGTAAACTGTACTTTCTTCTTCCTGGAGGTAATGCAGTGTATGGCGTCAAATATTGTGTGGCCACGGGCCACCAAGTCGACATGTACCTGAAGGACAAAGCAGGGATCAGATGGGATCAGTGAGGTTTCTCAGCACATCTAGTGCAGTTGATCGCAACAAAAATTATTGTTTGAAATCACAAGCCGCTGATATTCATAACACTCGCACACCCACCAATACCTGGCACCGAAATATGCATATATATGTATATATATATATGTACATATCTACTGGTATATATTAAAAACAGGCCCGAAATCAACAAACAAATATACACAGTTTCATATCAATACAGTGTATATTTATGTACACTTCAGAATTCTTCTGTTCTTCAAACGCTGCCATTTCTGCCAGTTTCCAGCCCATTCTCCAGCTCCTTCTTCTCCAGCTGGCTGAGGATCACCGCGCGCGCGGGCATATGGATCCCCGCAGCCAGGGTTTCGGTGGCGAAGATCAGCTTCAGCAGGCCACGTTCGAAGAGGCACTCAACCAGGGCCTTTGGGAGCAGGTGCCATGGAAACTACTGGGGCCACCAAAAGATAGGAAAGTTATAAGTTTACAACTAAGCTGCATAGATGGACTTATAAAGAATCTATATATACGAGTTTATGGGATTTTCATCGATAGTTTGGGGTTGCAAGCCAACTTGTAGCTGGAGGAGCCCTACTTGCATGGTATCACATCTAGTTGTCAATATCGGAGCAACCATGCTATCATCCAGCTATTTCTAATGAAGATCGGACAAGACATCAAGTAATCGTTGAGTTGGAGGCCATCTAATATATGAGCCAGTGACTGAGTTGTATGCACCTCCCTTGGCACATTCTGCCCTTGGCATAATTCCACCTGCAGGGCCCTTGGCCTTGAACATTTTGCCGTGTATGCAGGGGAAACCCTGAGATGCTTCTGGCACCGTATGAAGAGCCAAATTTGTTTTTACTAGGCCAAAAACTTTAGAGCCAGGAATTTGACCAATGGAATTGCAGCAAACACCGGCATATACCGGCATTAATCATGGAAAAAAGGTGTTAAAAAAAATGAGGCGTTTCGGCGTTTCCTCCAATGATTTCCATAGATATGATGAGATGTCTGCAGCACTGGTGCAAGCTACCTGAACCATCCCAAGGTTTTGAGGGGATCCCAAATCCAAGGGTGTCCTGGCAGCTTGGCTGACCCAAAGAAACTGATCGGACGATAAAGCCAACCTGGTGTGCTCATCCCATGGCCGGTTGGTCCCTCCCTATCAATAAACATGTGCGACCCCCCCTATTACACAACACCCTGCATCTGTGCTCAGAAATCCTAATTTTGTGGATGCAATTAGTTTTTCAATTCTTTTGATTGTTTTTTAATGGTTGAAAAAGCAATGTTTTGAAGGGATGTCCCATGCTCAATCTCACCATCTCACCACATTGGCAGGCAGGTTGGTGTTCTTTTTTTTTTAAATGTATGACAAGCCCCTACTTTTTTGACTGGGGGGGACTCTTGCCTTCTAAGGGCGGGGACAGGGGGTTTTATTACGAACTTGGCATTCCCCCCAAAAAAACATGAAATCTTTAGCAGTCTCCAGGCGGCTCGCTGCGCCGGCATCTGTCCAGCATGATGGGCGGCAAGTCCTACATGAGGCAGTGCGTATTATCGGCACTGGAAATGCGCACCAAACTACCCTCCAATCAACCATGGACAACTGAAAATCCAGGAATTCCATAGGAAATCCTAGCTACAAATGATTGTAAGAGGGGGATGTTCCATTTTCAGATTAGATTGCCATTAATCAATGTTTTGGTGGGATAGCGCCAGGAACACCCCCGCCCCTCCTGCCAGCATCACAGATTTGGTGATGTCAGACAGCTGGAGATCCGGGAACTCCTTCTCAAACGCATCGATGGCCTCATGTGGATCTAATAGGAGTGATGGCACAAGGCCTTGATTGGGAAGTTTTCAGGTGGGTTCATCTTTGCATTCCCAAACTAACAAAGGTTTAAAAAAACACCTGTAGATAAATCAAGAAATCGATCAAACCAATTCAAACCATCTACATCCATCATCTGGTCACCATCCCTTGACTCCAAGCTGCGCGCTGGATCTCAGCCGTCTCCTTCCATGACACCAGTTTGTCGGGCAGTCGAAAGGATGGGGCACGGGGACCCCGTGGGGAGCCGCCGAAACCACCCAAGGAGAGCATCATGAACGCCAACTTGACCTGAGCCATCAAAAATAGCCCGTTTCCCAAGTTTCCCCAGAAAGTTGATGCTGATGCTGGTTGGTAGGATTCAAATAAGCTACATTGGTAGTAGAACGCCTTGTAATAAGCAATCAGCAAGGGTATGTATTTTTAATGGCTCGCCTGAGCTGAGCTGAGATAGGTGTGTCTGAGAATGGGGATACCCATCAAATATTCATTTTCAGAGGGAAAAGGATAAACATTGTTGTTGTTGGTGGGGCCCTTTCTCTGACTGGGAACACCTATCATGACTGGGGATACTTCACGGGCGTTGAGCACCAAAATGCAAACCAATTGTAGAACCGAACCTATGGCCTATGTTCGAGGGGTATGGAGCAAGAACTATGCGGAATCAAATGGACGCACAGATTTGGCTTGTCAGCAAAACCAATTTTTAGTAGATTGGAAATGATTGGAACATGTCCGAAAGTCTCGGGTGGGATTGGGCGCGCCATTAACTTGCTGCTGACGAATCAAGAACAAAATGGCGGCTGATGACCAATCCACAAAGCCAATAGCAGAAGGAGTTGGAGGCCATAACCCCTCAAGTCTTTACACATGATTGGGAGATATGGCAAGGTGAACTACTGAACGACTGGAAGGGCTGGACCAACTTCAGGACTCGGAATTTCCACTCAAATCAGAAACTGAATTTCAACGCGAGGGTCTCTGATCTTAGCTGGAATAAAAGTGAGAAGGCTAGGTGCCTGTATGGTGGCGCTTCTCCGCACGTGGCCCTGCATGATGTGGAACTACTGTAAGGGAGGTGAAGAAGTGAAACATAAGAAACATAAGGTCTATCTGAGTCTATCTAGAAAAAATGTAATGTATCTGTTAAATCCTCGTAATTTCGACTTCGAATGATGACATCCAATGGCTTCGAAAGATGCCTAAACTCTTTCGGTGTGATTGCAATGGACTGGCCATCTGGATCTGACCATGCGGCCCAACGGCCATCCCTCTATCTATCCAATTAGGCATTTATCAACCTTTCTCAAACACTCATGAATCATTTTACTATGAACATCCTAATCCATCAATTAGCTATTATGACCATTTATCGATACCAGGTAAAATCTCGGAAAAGGAAAAAACAACTAGAGTATGACCTATCACTATCATGACGATCCTATTTGTATAGCCTTTTTCGGAAAAGGTCAAACTTAATACAGTCTTTCGCAGATTACGGCGCGTCACGGTGTGTCATGGCCATGGCACATTCAAGTGGCAGACTTTCTCAAAGATATCACTGGACCAAACCTTAATCCTNAACCTTAATCCTTAAGTCTGTCTTATGCTGACCATGGTTGAATGATGTGAACCTTTGTCCCCTGCAGCGCATTTGTGTTCAGCGCCAATGAGGGTGAAGTTTTCACTTAGTCGATCAATTCCGCCGTATACAAGCAGAGTTGGTAAATCCTGTACTCACCAATCGGACCACGTTAATATCAAAAAAAAAACTGTTTCATTTTTTTCAAAACACAAGTGAACAAGGATTGAAAAAACTGAATTTAGGGGTAGCGCAGTCACGCCAAAGGTTGGTCTTGTCACGGCAAAATTTAGTCCTGTCACGCTAAAGTTTAGTCCTGTCACGGTTTGGTCACGCTTCCGTCACGGTTCATTCCTGACATATTTCTTCTTTCTGTCCAAGTTATAGTGATTGTTGTTTGGGCGCAACATTTGTCAAGGTGGCTGGACCATGTCAAGAACAATTCCAAAATTGTACCACGCATGGTATATATAAATTAGCTGAGATTCTTGCGAAGCCTTCCAAACCCTGGGTTCCCGCAAGAGATGACATTTACTAGGGGCCCCAGGTACGCTATGGATATTACTAATCAAGGATTGGGTTTCTTGCACATTATCACCAAACAAAAATCATAACATATCCATACATATTCAACATAATACCATTGGAGCATCTCAGTGGCCACCTGGCTCCACCTGACAATTGTCAAAGTTTGGACCGTCACGCCAAAGAATGGCTTTTGCAAAAGACTAAACAAAGAATAGCCCGGGACCCCCAGGGTATATATATACATATATATATATATATATTTATATGCAACTTCATTCATAGTTCATAACCGATGGCTTGGGGGCTGTATTGAATCTGAATTGTAGGGGGTGCTCCCCAGTGATCATTGAACTCAGCAGGGGCTGCTGCAATTCCAAACGGTCCCCAAAGCCGACCATTGGCTGACAAATGGAATGGTAAGAAATACAAAGATTGTCCTTTCTGATTTGGAGCGTGATTGGCCTTAAATTTTGGACATTTTACTGCAACAGACTCTTCATGGAATAATGAGTCAAGGGCTAGCCTGGACAACATCAGATCGGCAAGCTCTTATTCGTGTGTCATTAAAACTCTTGTCGTGGCTCTCCCATGCCGAATTGAAGGACTTCAGTTTAAAAACAGAAGCACACACCCCAACTCTCACATCCGATTGCCTCCAACCTCTCGAGCATCAGCCCGGCAAGTCCTTTGCTTTCTTTTGTCTTTCTACTAGGCATCCACAGCCAGTATTGCTTTGAGATTTGCTATGAAAATTGAGACAAATAGATAGCTGGTGTTCCATCCTCGCCTTNCATCCACAGCCAGTATTGCTTTGAGATTTGCTATGAAAATTGAGACAAATAGATAGCTGGTGTTCCATCCTCGCCTTTTCATCTTGCCAAAATCGCCTCCAAACATCAAACCTCAGAAATACAAAGTATCAAAGCATCACTATTTCCGGGATTGTTGAAGTGCTAAAAGGCGAGGCTTCCTATCCTTGTGGATCACACCAGGGGACGCAAGACTTTGGCCTATCCGAACTGCTGGATGGCATCCTTACCCGTCAGCAAGTCCGCCGAGATGATGCCGATGGCTGCGAACCTGGGTGTTCCACAGTGGAAACATCTGCACNGCAAGTCCGCCGAGATGATGCCGATGGCTGCGAACCTGGGTGTTCCACAGTGGAAACATCTGCACTATCGATGGGGAGTTCACCGACAAGAATGAAAGGAAAATTTGAGGATTAAATTAAGCAGCAAGATTGGGAATGCAATTCCTCCTCCTCCTCCTTCTCCTCCTCCTGCTCCTCCTCCTCCTCCTCCTCGTCGTCATCATCATCATCATCATCATCATCATCCAAAGAACATATCCCCCACTGGAGCCTACCTTGCTTCACCAAGCCACATGGCGAAGCGGCCGTTGTTCAGCTCCTGAAGTCAAGGAGCACTCAAGCTGATCGGATACACCAGCAAAAAGAAAAGTTGCTTGACTGCTCAACCTAACGAAAAGGGGGATCCAAGATGATCCAAGTAGGAAAACATTTAATAAATGAAAATTAGATATTTGTCCTCGTTTAGCCAACAAATACTTTAGCTGCTTCTTTTCTACTACTGCCCCCCGGTCAAAAACACCCGAAAACGGGAGGCTTCCCCTTGCGATGTAAGACTGTCCGAGGGTACATGCGTAAGAGATGCTTGCAACCCATTCCAGTCAGCATCCTGATCAACCCAGATGGACAATTCATCCATCCATTCAACCAATTTCCTTCAGACGGGAAGTTGAAAGCGTTCAAACCCCCATCTACACTCTCCACACAGTTGTACAGTTGTACACACACACACCCCAAGAAGGACCTCGAACTCAAAATTTGTCATATCATGTCATATCTGTCGTCGTTTCCTTTGGACTCCGCGTGCTGGAAACAGGGCATGCTGTTCAATGCCCATAAGAGTCCATGGGAATCCCACCAGGCTGAGATTCAAACTCCGCGCCTTGTTGCGGAACTCCTCGTTGTACTGACCCAGGCCCAGGGGATCACCGAAGTCACCCGCCTCCTTGTTAGGGTCCTGCCGGCGCAGCCCTGAGCCATCTAGACTACTGGAAATCACACGTTTTTTGAATGGAGATGCTGCAGTGCGAAAGCAAACCCTTGTAGAATGATTTCCTAGCCATCCATGTCTGACTACCAGATTGTATACCAAGACAGGTAGTGAGAAGAGATTCGCATGCTAGCTGCACCCATGAAATAGCTACCAATTCAGGCAAGGGTGTCTGTCGCAAGCGGGGTTCCTATTCTCATAAGCCAAGAATCAACACATCAATTTGCTCACGGTACCTTCGTCAGTCTTGCCGTCTTTCCTTTGTCGGAACTTAGAACATGCCTATGAAATGGCAGCGCTAGAGGCTCAAGGCTGAAGTAGATTCTGAATGCGCTAAAACCCATCTCGGAAAATTATAGAAAAGCCGAAAAGCATAAAAAATCTGAGAATGCGCGCAAAATTGCGGGCGGAGATCAAAGACTCATGGCGCCAAAGGAGAGCCCCAACGTGGGGCCGCCCCAACATAGCACCAGTCCAAAGAAGGGATGGCAGCAGCTCTGGGTNGCCCCAACGTGGGGCCGCCCCAACATAGCACCAGTCCAAAGAAGGGATGGCAGCAGCTCTGGGTGGCAAGACGTGGGGAGAACTTAGTCCAAGCTCCCATGTTTTTCAAGGTTAGAGCTAGAGTCTAGAGCCAATTCCGACGCTTCCAGTTCTGTTGGTGAAAGTCTTGCCAACCCGAACCCACCGCAGAGCAACGGGTCGCCTGAGTCCACACGGCCAACTCC
>BGPT01001995.1:73886-95606 GCA_003297045.1 Symbiodinium sp. clade C Y103 | reverse complement strand
TCCTATCATTTTCCTACATTTCCTATCACTTTCCTTTCCTATCATTTTCCTACATTTCCTATTATTTTCCTATCATTTTCCTACATTTATCACTTTCCTTTCATTTTCCTACATTTCCTATTATTTTCCTATCATTTTCCTATATTTCCTATCATTTTCCTATTATTTTCCTATTATTTTCCTACATTTCCTATCATTTTCCTGTCGTTTTCCTATCATTTTCCTATCATTTCCTATCACTTTCCTATCATGTTCCTATCATTTTCCTACATTTCATATCATTTTCCTAAGATTTTCCTACATGTCTTATAATTTTCCTATCACTTTCCTATCATTTTCNGTTCCTATCATTTTCCTACATTTCATATCATTTTCCTAAGATTTTCCTACATGTCTTATAATTTTCCTATCACTTTCCTATCATTTTCCAATCATTTTCTTATCATTTTCCTATCATGTTCCTATCATTTTCCTACATTTCATATCATTTTCCTAAGATTTTCCTACATGTCTTATAATTGTCCTATACATTTTCCTATACATTTCCTATCATTTTCCTATCGTTTTCCTAACATTTTCCTACATGCCCTATCATTTTCCTAGACATTTCCTAACATTTTCCTATCATTTTCCTACATTTCCTATCATTTTCCTATCATTTTCCTATCATTTTCTTACATTTCTTATCATTTTCCTATCATGTTCCTATCATTTTCCTACATTTCATATCATTTTCCTAAGATTTTCCTACATGTCTTATAATTTTCCTATCACTTTCCTATCATTTTCACTTTCCTATCATTTTCCAATCATTTTCCTACATTTCCTTTTATTTTCCTATCATTTTCCTACATTTCCTATCATTTTCCTAACATTTTCTTACATCTCCTATCATTTTCCTATCATTTTCCTATCATTTTCCTACATTTACTATCATTTTCCTATCATTTTCCTATCATTTTCCTATCATTTTCCTACATTTACTATTATTTTCCTATCATTGATAAACCATTGGGTTTTTAATAAGGGAACTGAAGGGATGAGGTTCCAGACCCTCGATTTTTTTGGGTGGTCCCCCGCATGGCGCGGATGGCTGGGCTTGCGACGAACAATCTCAGCAACTGCACCACCATAAAGATTGTGGGAACCTAGGAGCAGTCGTTTTTTATCATTGGATTGGTTAATGTGAAAATTTACCGGAAACCCGTATATTTCATGGGAAAATCCCATGGTTTCCCGTAGATTTTCCCTGAAACCAATCCAATGATAGAAGCAGTCGCTTTCAAGGTACGTTTTGGTCTGAAAATTATGGAACAAATATGAACATATTATTCCCATCCACTGGTTTTTCATGATCATTTTCCCCTATGAACATTTCAATTTGAAGTAGCCGATGGCCTGTACCCAGATATATGGTCAAACAAATGGCAAATGTTTGAATGCTGACCAAAAATCAGTCGGGAAGATAGGTATGAGTCAAGCCTGACTGGGCTCCCCGAATGGGACAGGAAAAAACATCGATGCATTTGGGTATCGCCCAACACTGTGACAGAAGGTAGTGAAGGCTACCAACATGCATACCGTAGTGATCATGCTAGTGGTCAGTATTACTGGGTTTGGGAATGTGAACATCCATGCGTGGACCTTTATGTGATCGAACGATGTTGTATACTGTCTTCTCTAAAGGTCATCTTTTGATGATGATCGCCAATCACTATAAATTAAAGGACCGGATAACCCCACAAGTCAACTCCTTCCAAGAATCAACAAACAGATGTGAAAATGAGATGGTAAAGGCAGGAAAGAGAGGGAACATGGTGGAAGAAAGATTGTGTTCAAGAACTTGTGTGTGAAAGTGCTGTGTGTGACAAAGCTGTGTGTCAAAGAGTTGTGTGTGACAGAGTTGTGCNTTGTGTGTGAAAGAGTTGTGTGTGAAAGTGCTGTGTGTGACCAGGTTGTGTGTCAAAGAGTTGTGTGTGACAAGCTTGTGTGTGAAAGAGTTCTGTGTGTGTGAGAGTTGCGTGTGACAAAGTTGTGTGTGAAAGAGTTGTGTGTGACAATGTTGTAAGTGAGAAAGTTGTGTGTGACAATGTTGTGTGTGAAAGAGTTGTGTGTGACAATGTTGTAAGTGAGAAAGTTGTGTGTGACAATGTTGTGTGTGAAAGAGTTGTGTGTGACAATGTTGTGTGTGACAATGTTGTGTGTGAAAGAGTTTTGTGTGAAAGTGCTGTGTGTGTGACAAAGTTGTGTGTCAAAGAGTTGTGTGTGACAAGGTTGTATGTGAAAGAGTTGTGTGTGTGTGACAAGGTTGTGTGTGTGTGTGAAAGATTTGTGTGTAAAAGTGCCGTGTGTGTCAAAGTTGTGTGTCAAAGAGTTGTGTGTGACAAGGGTCTGTGTGTGAAAGAGTTGTGTGTGACAGAGTTGTGTGNAAAGTGCCGTGTGTGTCAAAGTTGTGTGTCAAAGAGTTGTGTGTGACAAGGGTCTGTGTGTGAAAGAGTTGTGTGTGACAGAGTTGTGTGTGTGTGTGACAAAGTTGTGCCAAAAAGCTCTGTGTGAAAGAGCTGTGTGTGACAATGTTGTATGTGAGAATGTTGTGGGTGAAAGATTTGTGTGTGAAAGGGTTGTGTTTGAAAGTGGGTGCTGTGTGTGACAAAGTTGTGTGTACGTTGTATCTGCAGGTGCTGTGTCTGAAACCACTGCCAGCCCAGCGCCGTAACTGCCATTCCTGCCAAGCGAAAGTAAAGCAGATGCCACCAAGTGCCACGCCTGCCACACAAAGTGAAGGTCCATGTCACCAAGTGCCAAGCCACACAAAGCGAAGGCAGATGTCGCCAAGTGCCACGCCTGCCACGCAAAAGAGGCGCGGCGCCACACGGGACCAAGCGCGACCAAGGCCGTAACCAGACCCAGCCCAGTGCCGTTTGTGCCACACCTGCCACACAAAGTGAAGGCAGATGTCGCCAAGTGCCGCGCCTGCCACACAAAACGAAGGCAGATGTCGCGCAAAAGAGGCGCGGCGTCACACGGGACCAAGCGCGACCAAGGCCGTTATCAGAGCCAGCCCAGTGCCGTAAGTGCCACGCCTGCCACACAAAGTGAAGGTCCATGTCACCAAGTGCCACGCCTGCCACACAAAACGAAGGCAGATGTCNCAGCCCAGTGCCGTAAGTGCCACGCCTGCCACACAAAGTGAAGGTCCATGTCACCAAGTGCCACGCCTGCCACACAAAACGAAGGCAGATGTCGCCACGGGACACGCCTGCCACGCAAGAGAGGCGCGGCGTCACACGGGACCAAGCGCGACCAAGGCCGTCACCAGACCCAGCCCAGTGATTTGAGTGCCACGCCTGCCACACAAAGTAAAAGTCCATGTCACCAAGTGCCACGCCTGCCACACAAAACGAAGGCAGATGTTGCCAAGTGCCAACCCTGCCACGCAAAAGAGGCGCGGCGTCACACTGGACCAAGCGCGACCAAGGCCGTCACCAGAGCCAGCCCATGCAGTGCCGTAAGTGCCACGCCTGCCACACAAACTGAAGGTCCATGTCACCAAGTGCCACGCCTGCCACACAAAACGAAGGCAGATGTCGCCAAGTGCCACGCCTGCCACGCAAAAGAGGCGCGGCGTCACACGGGACCAAGCGCGACCAAGGCCGTCACCAGAGCCAGCCCACTGCCGTAAGTGCCACAGCGCCACGCCTGCGACACAAAGTGACAATGTTGTGTGTGAGAGAGTTGTGTGTGTGTGTGACAATGTTGTGTGTGTGTGTGTGAGAGTTGTGTGTGTGTGTGACAATGTTGTGTGTGTGAGAGTGGTGTGTATGTGTGTGTGAATGATTGTATGTGTGTGTGTGTGAGAGTTGTGTGTGACAATGTTGTGTGTGTGAGAGTTGTGTGTGACAATGTTGTATGTGTGAGAGCTGTATGCAACAATGTTGTGTGTGTGTGAGAGTTGAGAGTTGTGTGTGACAATGTTGTGTGTGAGGGAGTTGTGTGTGACAATGTTGTATGTGTGAGAGTTGTGTGTGTGAATGATTGCATGTGTGTGTGAGAGTTTTGTGTGACAATGTTGTGTGTGTGAGAGAGTTGTGTGTGACAAAGTTGTGTGTGTGTGAATGATTGTATGTGTGAGAGTTGTGTGTGTGTGTGACAAAGTTGTGTGTGTGTGTGAGAGTTGTGTGTGACAAAGTTGTGTGTGTGTGTGTGAGAGTTGTGTGTGACAATGTTGTCTGTGTGAGAGTTGTGTGTGACAATGTTGTGTGTGTGAGAGTTGTGTGTGACAATGTTGTGTGTGTGAGAGTTGGTTGTGTAAGAGTTGTGTGTGACAATGTTGTGTGTGTGAGTTGTGTGAGTGAGAGTCGTGTGTGACAATGTTGTGTGTGTGACAGTTGTGTGTGACAAAGTTGTGTGTGTGTGTGAATGTCTGTGTGAGAGTTGTGTGTGACAATGTTGTGTGTGTGTGAGAGTTGGTTGCGTGAGATTGTGTGTGACAATGTTGTGTGTGACAATGTTGTGTGTGACAATGTCGTGTGTTTGGAGAGGAGGACGCGGGAGGAGGAGGAGGAGGAGGAGAGGCGGGAGGTGCAAAGCAAAAAACAAGAAAACATGACCAGAACACACACATCCTCCGGTCATCGAACTTGGCAATGAAAGTTTCCATGACTGATTGAAAATCATCTACAAATTCGACTCACAACTTCAGGAATCTTCCGTCGCCATGTAAGATTGAGGGCACATGCAATAGTTGACCTTGGGATGTGAACTGTGACTAATGTGGTAAACCCAATAATGAACCATCCTTAATATTCTGGTGAATACAATGGTAAACCTTTTATCCTTACTATTATGGTGAATAATTAACCCATCATTATGGTGAATCCTTTAACTAATAGTAAACCCAAATGGTGAATACAATCCCCAAATGGTACGAGTAGGTTTCTCATTGACCCAATGAGTCGCATCCAATTTTGCCATGGACCTCCGAAACTCCCACAGGCGGCGGGGTCATGAATTATGGCTTCACCACAAGCAACCACATTCATATACTCTAGGGTAAACTAACATAGATGTTGAAAACCCGTGGTGCAACCCATGGTTCAAATCATCAAACAAATTGTGGATTTTCCACATCTGTGCTAGTTTTTGTTGGAGGGTAAAGCCTCTTTGACCATTAATTTACTATTTTGAGGTCACCGCAATGGAGGGTTGGAAAAATCCCAATAATTATCCATAATTCAAAATACGTAAACAATGAAGCATCATGAACATGATTGAGATACGCGTCCATTGCATCTGTTGCAGTGGCTGTATTGATGAAAACGCCATCCAGAGTAGTCACATCCGCGGTGCAACGACCAGTCAGATATCAAATGTACATCCCTATCTTTGCTCCATAGAAACCATCCAGCATCCATATAAACCAAACAATGTCTGGATGTTCAGTCCTCATCAATCACTATATCATTTTAAACACATAAAAATCATCCACTATCACCCCCGAATTGAACCATCTATCATCAGTACTGTAATCACTGTAATCCTCATCCAAGCTGCGTATCCATACACGACCTCAGCCACGCATCTCAGGTATGGTCTACTGAGTCTACGTCCAAAAAACGATCGAATTCGATGGAATTCATGGCTCATTCAAGGTAATTCAGGTTTAGTATTGAGATATATTGAGATCCAAAAAAGGCAATGTCACGGCAATGTTGAACCTGCCCTTTTTTTAAAACTGGAATCAACACACAGCTCCGCTGATGCTCGGCAGTGAGGTCGGTTCAATCATCTCAAATCCAAAAGTCTTGCCGTTAATGTCAACCCTGGATTGATAAACCTTAATTCAATATCAGGGGTTCCCACAAACAAAATGTCTGTGATTGCTACTAGAACGGTTCCAGCCCCATGATCAACAGCTCAGGAGTTCAGCAAATTCCTGAATTGGCCTTGGGACTTAGCACTACAAATCGTTAAACTCACTTGATTCATTAGTTGACTTACCTCCAAAATAGTGAAACCAAGCAATTACCAATAAAATTGATACTCTTTGAGTCTATGAGTAAGTTGATTCATCTTTTAGGTCAACATTAGTTGAGCTAGTTCTGAATCAATTTCTCCAACGGTATACCCACCTTCGGCCCTCCATGCCAGAGCACATTCACCAGGATCCACAAGGCATTCTTCGGCAAGTCATCGTCCGACAGCCCGAAACTGGCTTGGCGAAACATGGACTTGGGTAAACCACTTAGTGGCCAAGAAGATTGGCAAATTGCTAATGAAGGTCACTTAAAGGTATAGTATAGTACTAGAACATTGAGATTCTAGGTGCCCAAGCAATTTGAACATGGAGCATGAGAAACTGATCATCCAATGAATGGAGATATCAATATAAAGCTGATGACTTGACTTTCAACAAATGATACCCTCTGGCAATCAAACGTGGCAATCAAAAATGCTCCATTTATAGTTGATTTTCCTATTGAATCCTCCATTTTGTAGGGGATCTTCAATTGCCACATTTGATTTCCGAAGGTACGCCCAACAACTACATCACCCCCAGATCGTCTACAAGGAAGATCAATGTTGATGCTCAGTTCATGCCCACAAAAGAGGATGTATGGGTGTCGTCAAGCTACAAAAATTGGGAACCAGTAAAGATAGTGAACCAAACATGGGGACTCATGGGGATACAACCAGGACATTCATGAGATAACATGGGATGTAATCGGATATTCATATGATATTTGAGTGTGTCTGAAAATGGGGTATACCCCCAAATGGCTATCTCAATAGGGATAACGACTAACCCAGTGGAGTTACGGGTACCCATCTCCCTGATATTGATGCATAGATCCAGTACATTCCGCCGGGGGTCTTGTTTAAGGAAGAATCCTTTGGCCTAAACAAACAATATGTATATATATATATATATGTATATATATATGTATATATATATATGTATGTATATATATATATACATATATGTATATATGTATATATATATATACGTATAGAAAGGATAGGTATGTTGACGCTGGGGGGATGTGTAGCTAGACAAACAAGCGCATAGGCTGCCATAATGTATGCGTATAGATATAGATACATATATATATATACATACACAATATAATATATAATATAATATGATATAATATAATATGATGTAATAGAATAGAATAGAATAGAATATAACATAATATAATATAATATAACATAATATAATATAACATAATATAATATAATATAATATAATACAATATAATATAATATAATATAATATAATATAATATAATATGATACAATATAATATAATATAATATAATATAATATAATATAATATAATATAATATAATATAACAATATACATATGTACTTTTATATCTAGATACTTATATATATATATAGAGATATGCAATTTCAAAGAATACACACAGGTGGGACAAATGAACACACATTGACAGGCCCAGGAACTCATCGGTGGGATCATCATCCCCACAGTTCTGGTGAAATCCCAGGTCCGTTGAATCATGTGTTCCTTCCCAAAGAAACGCTTTCTTTTGGCCAAAAAAGACATATGAGTTGGTCATTTTGCTCATTTTTCTATGGTTAAAGACCATGTTTTTCTGGACCTCACTTCTGGATGGCAAAATATCAATTTCACATCAATTCTTGGTGATGAAAATTCATGACATCTCCTTTTCCTGTGCTGAAACTCCCCCATGTTCCGCACAAAAAAGCAGGCGCCTCTGCGCTCTGGCAGCATCCGGCCACGTGACGTCAAAGGGCAGCTTCTGGCAGGTTTTGGAAACGAGTTCTCGTCCAACATTCGTCATTTTGAATGTGTCTACCCTCTGGTAATTTAACATAACTATTGAACATTGCCATAGAAATAGTTTATTTTTCTATTAAAAATGCTGATTGTCCATAGCTATGTCAGTTTAGCAGAGGATAAACCTATGTACTTTTTCAGATGTGAAGAGGGGTCATTGGAAGAACCCAACCATCCCGAAAATATCACTATGAATTGGTGGTAACTATCATCCCCAAATAGTAGGTGTATGGCATTGGGTTTACCACATTAGTGCATCAACCAAACATGTCTTGCCCTCTGGTGATTTAGCATAGCTATTGAAAACTGCCATATTTATACAATATATGATTATGTATATATAATCATAATTATATGTATATATATGATTATATATCTATATACAGTATATTGTTGATTTACCTATTTAACATACCTATTAAACATGGTAATTTTCCATAGCCATGTGAGTTTACCGTATCGGCTCTCAGAAAAAGCAAATCACTCCGCACGTTCACATGCCGCAGGCGCAATGCCATAGGGACAAACGCTCGTCCTTGGCTGAGACCAAGAAGGGGTGGTTCTTCAGGTGAGTTACCCGATACGGTGAACATTAACCATGAAAAATGGTGATTTAATGGTGGTTTAACCATAAACAAATAGGGATTTCATGGGATCTACCCTCTGATAACCGACATATCAATGGAAAATCACCGTTTTGTAAAGGTAAATCAACGCTCTATATGGCCATTCTCAATAGCTTTGTTAAACTACCAGAGAGTACCAGTCAGTGAGAACAGGATATCAGCCTGGATCAGTCGGGGGTGATCTTGAGTATATGCTTCTTTTAGATATAGCACATGTTGGATATCACATCCTCATGTTTGATGATTATACTATACTCCGATCATTGGTGACCGTTGGACACACTCACCTCTATGAAATCATCATCCGTTCCCCCACCTGGTCCCAAGGTTTTGCCGTTAAAGAGGTGATTACACTATATTGGAATGTATATATATATATATACTGGAATTGGGAATTTCCCGTTGCAAAAGTTTGGCTTTGGGAAAGTACCAAACATTTTACAAAACAGTCTCAACCAAGGAGAACCGTTCTCTGACAATTGATTGTGAACAGATGCTGTCAACGTTGCATTCACTTGTAGAAACATCACCACTTCTTCTGATGGGCAACTAGTTTGAAAGCGTGCTTCCTGGCCACATGTCACTTCAATTCGGCAGCCACTTTTCAAGTTGCTGGTTTCAACCCATCCGATCCCTCAAACTTATATATATATATATAAGAGAGTGGTTGGATAGTCCTCCCATTTCATAAATCCTCAATTGGAGGTTTCTAAGTCGTGGGGCATCCCCAAGTCACCATACCTGCACCCAGCGAGCCCAGCAGCTTCTGCTGCCACAAGTGATCACATCCGCCCATGGGACCTGCCGAAAAACAACTGACTGAAGTGGAATGGTCCAATTCAGAGTCACGGAACATGCTTAACCTTAGATAGAGAATAGAAAATGGTGCATCCCAAGAACTAAGATAAGGTGAGTTGATATGAAAAATAATAGAAAATAGTTTGTGTTAGATACAAATAGATGCAGTGAGATACACTTACATATACTGCAAGAGATCACACTTATTCTAGCTTGATTAGCTTGGGTTTGTATTCTCAAGTTTGTGGCAAATGCTAAACTATAAAACTGTTGAACAAAAAAATGAGGAACTATCGATCTATCCTCCATGTGTTTTTCTCCCAACCTTGAATGAACTATCCCAATGCCAGCTGCCAACTTCATGAAATGGCAGCAGGAACCATCCATTTTGGCGGAGAACCCAACCCCAAATGCCGTTCGTAGGTGGATTTAGCACTTTGGCCAAGACAATGGCCGGCCAAAAGTATTGTACAAACAATCCTGGAAGTGGAAATCCCATTTCTACTTCCTCAGTTGTCTTGCGTTCCAGGATCCGAGCATAGCAAAGAGTAGTCTTTCTCAAATGCAACTGGAGTTTTCCCACCCTCGAATATTCGGGATATGCTCAGTTTTACATCATAATATGTTGATATATGTTAATCCCATATATTCCACCAAGGATCCGTTTGGGGATATCTGACCTTAAGGGAAGGGATTACTCTACAGCTACTTGTCACGCCTCGCCCTGCACTGCATAAGTGCACGTTGTGTCGAAGCGTCACATGCCCGGACAGCCGAGCAATAAAAGGCTGCGGGAGTCCGGTCCACTTGTATGATCATGGAAGTTAAGACTAATAGTTAGCAGGTTCTAACCCATCATATTCCATGATTTAGTTGCATGTATGCTGATTACTCACAATAGCTTTCAACCTTTTAGATCATGTTCTTTGCTAATTTGTAGAAGCACCCAGTGTTTAGATTCAGATATGTTTCGCAAACTTTCGGAGAGAACTTTCAAACATGTCACCAGGACCATCCAAATGTCGGGTATCTGAAACCATTTCGGATTGTCATTCATCAATAGCACTTAACCTAAACTGATCAAAAAAGGTGTGAAGTACAACCACTTCGTAGGGTAGGAGGGTATCAGTGCAAGATCCTCCAGTTCCTAGCAGTACTTATTGGGAGAAACCGTGGGAAACCCATTCTTGTTTGATATTTTTGGGGTACCAACTTTTTAAAGCAACATCCATCGAAGTGGGCAAGCTTTGGTATCCTCTTGCCATGCGGGGGAGCCACTCTGAATCCAAATTGAGCATCTCAACTTCCATGTACAATCATAATAAACTTGGAATCAACCTACGAAATGAACTTAACAATCAAAGTTTGCAAACAGCCAAAACATTTACCAAAATGGTTGGTGACATCATTTGCCAATGGCGCTCCTTTCCAAAAAAGCTCTGCCAAAGCTATAATAGATTCTTGAAGGATTTCGCAGATCGCCACCGGTTTGGTATAAGCAACTCTTGGAATACCATCTGGTATACTAACATAGCTATTGAACATGGCCATTTAGAGCGTTGATTTACCTATGAAAAATGGTGACTGTCATTGAATGTCCATAGATATGCCAGTTTACCCAGAGGCTACTCTCTCTGGAACCCAGTTAGAATTAAATTTACTACCAGTTGGTAGATTCTACTCCAGTCGGATTTAAATCCAGTCACCTGATCGAACGCCGTAGTAAGTAGGACAAAATCACCACACTCGGGAATTGACTCCCAGGTACAAGGCTACAATACCATCTCCCAAGGGCAATTCCCTCTCCTTTGGGGCTCTTAAAGAAACATCTGCATCTTCTAAGGCGATAACTGACTTCCACCGAGTTGGCTTTGAAACCTTGGAAGGCACAGACCTGGATCATCGGCGAAGAATATTGTACGGTGACACAAAAAGATAATGTCATTTGTATGGTGAAGCATGGTGAAGCCACAATATGGCAATTCTTATCCAATGATCCAACCATTTGCTTGGATAAGTAAGTAACTAGAAGAACTGTGTATATATATATATATCATATACACATACCATTGTATAAACCATCAGACATTAGATGCGAATTGGGTGTATTCTTGTGCCTATCGCATGACATATCCCTATTTATCATTGCGTTTTAATACCGCTTTCCACAGGACTATGGGTCGGAGTTCTTTTATTGCTGGTGAACGGTCGCTCGCTCGCAGCATTGAAGTGGCCGCGGCCGCCGTTTGTCAATGGAACTGACTCCGCAAGATTTAGAAAAGTCATCAGGGTGGGCCACGACCATGCAAACTCGAGAACTGCTGGACCAAAAACAGGTGGAATGAAAGATATTCTCAAAGTTGGGATGATGAACAAGTTTAATGATCTTCAATTTGACTATGAGGTCGGATGATAATCGGACATTTAAATCATGGCACATCTACAACTCGAAGCATTAAAACTGGCTTTGCTGATTCTGATGAGTGACTACACTCTACTAAGTTTTATCTTTTGTCAATCAACCCCCTGTCCGGGTTTATTGGCAGCATCGCATCTTCAAGGAAAGTATGAAATATCTTGAGCAAGTCTTTGCAAGGACAATGTGATAAAAGAGTTGGCCTTCGCAGGCAGAATCATTGCCACTAGTTACTAGATAGTTGAATTTCTCTCAGTGAACGATGATAGTCTTGTCGTTGAGTCTTTTCTCCAAGAATTCCATCTCAACGTGGTTAAAATATGTTGACTTGGATCCACTGAATAGGTGCGATTGTTCAAAAATGCTGGTAAAAACCCCATTCCATCCACTATAGTGGAAGTTGGGTGGTGGCAGTTTGGGAAGCTGACACCCAACTGAAGCTTTTTGGACTGAAAGTCGCGCTCCAAACTTGCGCTCCAAGTTTGCAATCGCCTATTTTCACATCACTTTAGCATGTTTGAACTGGGCTTGTTTGCTCAAATCTCAAGCATCGATGATTAGGTTGGAGGTGGCCAGCCCCTGTCCTCTAAAGCATTTCTGCACCCCGCTCCGCGCTGACCGCGGTCCGCGCAGATTCAGACTGCCATTTAAATTTCAATGCATTGCCACCGGCGTTTGGTCATGGCGCACATCCTGCAAGCAGAATTGGAATGGCGGGGAAGGTTGAACATGGGCAACAGTCGAGTGAATATCATCAGTTGTATCAGCTACATTGACATCACACCATGGAGGAAACAGCCGAGGAGCTGCCGAATCCTCAACATAGCCCGGTAGCTATTTGTGCCCTGCTGGAAAAACCAAACTGGTACCGACTGGAAGCTTTCCCTTTACAAAAGGTCCCCAGCAACACAGACTTAGAAACCTTTAAACACACGGTGTTCACGAAACATTTTGCCACCCTCTATCCAAAAACGTCAAAGCAGTGAAGCCAGACTATTGAAACTTGAAACCAAAACCACCGTTCCACTGACTGGCCCCAAGCCAGTTGACCTGAATGTTGAATCATCTGAAAAGCAGACTGGTTCCCTTCAAGCTGAGGTCGTTTTCGCAGACTTCAATGGATCTGGGATGATCTGGGTCTGTCCAATACGAGCTCTGCAACGACCAGGCCTCACAGCGCAGCATTGACCTTCTCCTCAGGACCAGGACCAGCAAGAAACAGGGAGATTGCTGGCGCTGACTCACGAAAATCATGGGAATTCAACCAAAAATAGTGCTTGGGTTAACATAGTATGATGAATGATATCAATAGTGGGGTAATATTCTGGATAAAAAATGCCAAGTCCACCAATCATGGGCTAATAACATCAATAACGGTTGGGTGTATTATGTGCCTATTAACAGTTTTGTTATGAACCACCAACAAGCATTTGTTAATTCGGGCGAATCTTAGCAATCTATCATTGGAGGGAATCTGAAAATCTTCCAATGAGGCTCCGGAATAATGATCAAATCTTCTTGGCATTAGTTATCTTGGAATTGCTTGAGGAACCCCAAAGAAACAAACATGTGATTCCATGTTATTCCCCTTTTTGGATTCTCCAAATAGTGGATTTCCCATTATCTATTGGGAAAATAAGCTAAATCATCTTCAGCAAATCCAGATGGTTGTAATCTGAATCAAGTCAAGCTGGTTTCACATCATCAACTGCAGCTTTTCCACAATGGGTTCCCAGTCGTCAGTTTGGAGTTGTGGGATATTTCTGGGACACCGGGCCGCCACAAAGTTGTACGCCTGCGGCACAGGAAAATCGACGAAAGCCACCTAGTCTTAGTGAAGTACTCTAAGGCAAACTAACATAGATGCAGAAAACCCATGGTTTCACTGGGAAAATAGTCTACGACATCTATGTTATTTTACAGGGGGGCAAATCATCTGTATGTGTCTGGGGTACACCCCCAAATGGCCATGTTGATGGAAAAACAATGATGAACCATCAGGGTACTGTGCGTGAACATGGGGTGTACTTTTCGCCTCAAATGGATCCAACTGGACTTTTCTTATGGGGAACATGATGATAGACCATCAATGTCAAAGAGGTATCCGATGTTCAGACGAAAGGTCATCTAGAAATGCGCCGATTTTCCATTGCCATATTTGATCGCCAAAGGGTATTTCCAGGAATTCGCTCAATGCACTCGATTTGCAAAAAAATCACGAAAGAGGATACCCCATTTTCAAGAAGGAATTCATCTACATTGACATGCATCCAGAAATGATGATCGTGAACAATTCCATTTCCATGTTTGTCGCAGACCACGTAAAACTTGCTGATTTATTGCCCCCCTGCTACAAGTTCAACTTTTGGTGGCTTTGATAAGATGATATATATCCATCTAACCCCAAGAAACACTGAAAATCCATGGCCATAATCCATCAAAAAGATGAACCTTAAAAAACACTTCTTCTTCTTTGGAAGATGATTTTCAATGTGCCATGGCCGCATTCCAGGAATTTCCAGCCACCTTCAGAGCGTACCTTGGATGCACAGCACTCAATTCACCAACAAGCAACAAATCAGGAAGTAGATGTCGGATAACCATGGTTGAGCGCCATTTATGTCGGTGACACCATTAGTGTTAGTGGAAAAATCCACCCAATCTTCAGGATGAACTATTGCATAGATTCCTCAGGCAGGGTGCAATTGGACCGTGACATGTGACGTGTTTCTCCTCGAGCGCCTAGGAACCAAAAGTCCAGAAATACCAAGGGGTATCATTGCAGAATCGAGCGCATGGGGGGCATGAACAACATGGTATACGAAAACCAAAAATCAAGTGGGACAAGCACCCCGAACAACGAGATAAACCCTGTGCTTAAGCATCCCACCTAGAACTGGATGGTGAACAACTCACTTTTAGCACCAAGTGTTCACAATCTTTGTCCAGCAAATCACTCGCAATGGTTTGTTTGTGTAACAACTGACGAATGACACGGTGCAGCTTGAAATCAGACCAACTCTGTGGATAACGCAGGATTCCTTGCAGTGTATTTCCCACGCAATCACAACCGATTTTATGGGTGGTAAAACACAACAGTTGGCCCAAAGCAATGTCTACAGGTCCAAGACTGGGGAAATCTAGCACCCCTGAAATATGCTCTTCGGTGTCCATCCAGTTGTCCTTGATCTCATTATTTCTCATCCCTTTCTTCTCAGCCCCAAGTTTGAATGAACGACATCGCTGAAATCCCAACGAATCTTGACCCATGGACCATGATGCGGGAATCAGTCTACACTGATTAGTGGCTTTTACCCAGCAGCTGGATGGAAAATCATGGCAATATTCTGAGGTTTCTGTAATTAATCAGCATCTTTCCCCATCAACATGGCCCTAAAGTGGGGATTTGGGAATCTGTGTTTTTGGACGGCAAATTCAAATGATGGTTTTCCCTTCATTTCATATGGTTATTGTTGATTAGTGGACTGTATGCCCCCCCATAAGAATGGTGCGATAAAATCTCCATATCCTTACTTCTCAACCCATATCATCACAGTGTTGGTCATTATGTATGCCCCATTTGGGTCTTTCTCAAGAAATCCGGGACACATTCTTATCATCCGAAACATTCCGAAACTATATTATCATGATCACAATATTCTAAAGTGATCAATGATCTTCATATTATTGTTTTCAAGCAGGAAAACTCCATTGGTGACTTGGGCTCCCCCATTTTGTTCACCCTCCAGAAAGCACCAACCCCCGCCACAGTGGGCCCAGGTGCTCTCCAGCTTTCACCCCAGCGAGGCCCACATCTTCAATGCTGCTGCTGTACCTCGAGCGAAAAAAGCCATGTATCACTGGGCTATGTCCAAGCTAATTACTTATACATCAATATTAATGCTTATTACTTCTTGCTAGTAATTTTAGGATGATATTATCCATATCACTGGCTATATTCTAGTAATAAGCCATATATCCCAGCTAGAACTGTCGTTAATCTGCTTGATCTGCTATAGCTACTATGGATTTTCTTGTGGCCACTAAGTAGGATGCACAATCGTTGTACCGCGCATTTTGAATGATCCAAAGACTGCGGGAGTGTTTGGTCTATCTGTTCTTACATGAACTCACCAACCCGGAAGAAGATTAATAAGATTATGGGATCATTATTCGAACTAATCCTATAACCATGATTTCCAATGATGTCGGCCAGTGGCGTCGTTATAATTTACCCATATCTTATCCAGTAGATGAGAAAATTGAAGACCTGGAAATTGTATGAAATTGTGAGGTATACATGTCATCTATCACATAACTTGTTTGAAGGATCCCTACGAACTTCTACCCTGCAGCTTTTCGAGCCAGCCGAGCAAATGGAGCGCACTCCTTCAAGGTTTCGTTCCTGGTTGGGCTGCTGCGGTCGGAGAGACGCCAGGTGCGGTGCTTTGGGAAGGGTGAACACCTGGGTGTTTCTGGGAAAACAATAATAATTCACTAATCCCATCCCCCTGATATTAAACACCCCCTAAATGGTCCCAAATATGTGGAAATCCCCTACCAGTCCATGGTTTCTATGGGGTGTTTAATAATAGGGGTAAGGGATTAATCTGAATAGTTCGGCCATTTGGGGATGATTCCTCGAATCCCAACCATTCTTCCAGTGACGGAGAACAGTGAGGTCGTTCTAATTCATATATCCAGCAAAGATCAATCAAACACGTGAAGAAAAAAACAGGAGAAAAGGAGAAACCCCGGGAACATCACCAACAATATCTCGATTTGATTCGATTTCTACAGGCACGGTTTTAGCAATTGTTGGCATCAAATCAACACATAGGGCCCATGGGCATTGGGTCAATATTCGAGGCCCTGGCACACACTGATTTTAGATGAGGCCGTCTGACACGTTAGATTGCCGCATCACAAACGCGCATACCAACCGAAGACCGAACTCAGCTCGATGGCGCCACGTTTGTGAATTATCTGTAAACGTCGTTGAAACCACGTTCCTGTTTGGCACAAGTAGCAGCTTCCATCAGATCAGTCAGTGATTGATTCGAAACCACCATCTTTGTGTGGATTGAATCATCAGGTACCGAAAAGATTACCATGATTAAAGCACAAACGAACAGTCTTCAAAAATACTCTTATCGCATCCTATCCCTTACCATGGTACTGGTTGGTTAATAGATGACATATCTCCATGCAATTATCCCCAACAAACCAGGTATTTATCAGTTACTGCATATTATATTCATCTTGCGCTGTTGACAAATAAACTATGTTTGCTGGTAAAGTCCCCATTGACTACCCTCTGGTGAACTAACATAACTAGGGAAAATCACCATTTTTCATGGGAAAATCCACTATTTCTATGGCCATTTTCAATAGCTTTTTGTAAGTTTACCAGAGGGTAACCCACCATCCATGGGTTATTTTCAATGGCTCAAATGACCAACATCTGCAGTTCCCTGAGGCTCAACTGACCAAAAAAAGATATAATTTCCCAAGGGCGAGTCAGCCAATCATTTCCCAAGATGTCTTTTTATGGGAAAATTGATTGGTTGATTGCTTGGTTGAGTGGGAAATTTGATTGACTCAACTAAACAAAGACAGTCGTTGTTTTGCCAGTGGGCGGTCGAACTCACCTCTTGCATGGGAAGAATGATAACACCTCTGTCCTCAAGATTGTTGGTTGTTTGTCCCATTGTTTCGCATCTTATCCCAAATGTCTTGTTTACTGCTGCTTATTTGGGGCATTTTGGGGCATATTTATGTTTATTCTTGTAAAATCTTGTAATTGAATTCCCACCATCGTTCCGATTTCTTGGCTGAGGAACTTCTTGGCAAAGTTGACGATGCTACCATAGGACAAGCCATAGCCTCGGCCGAGTGGTGGCATGGTGAGCACTTCTGACAGGAGGATACCCTATGGAAAGAACCGGTGAGATGCTTCTGCATAGTTAAGTTAACCATGAGCTATACACCTATAGTGAAAACATCATTGATACGTCATTTGAATAATATTCAATCAGAAAACCATTATACTTGGTTGCCCCAGTGGCCTCATGTTGGCTTCACCGCTAAGTGCACTAAGTGCAGCAAGTGGCCCAGGGCTGCCATCAAGATACCAAAGTTGAAGCCTGGCCGAGACTTTGGCGATTTTGGACCTTCGGGGATCGCTGGAAGAGCTAGTGTGGTAAATAGCTACCCTTTTCAATGTAAATCATACCATATATATCGTAATATACATTAATTAAAAAAATATATACATTATATAATATATATATATATATTATATGTATATAATTATATATACACATCTTTTGGGACTTACATGGGTTACTGTAAAGGGTGGGAACATCCTCGAACAAGAATGGCATTGAAGTCCTGCTGTTGAAGAACCTATCACATATTTTTTGCGTATGTGAGTGGTTGCCTTTGCGTGTCTGTTGATTGCTACTCGCATCTATTTCCCTCCGCAGCTCATACCTCTGAATCTCCTTTGTTCCTCCCTTTGGATAAAAATGAATAACTCCTTTCAGTGTACATACGTTTATCCATCCATAAATTCCTGTGGTTGAATGCTCACATAGATACAATCCATGAATCAACATGGAACCCCAAACCATTTCATTTCAAACAATAACATCACTCTTCGGATCCACTTGTGCGGGGTTACAATCTCAAATCTCCGTGCTCTAACAATCCGCTAGAGTTTCTCATTGACATAGCATGCAGTTGTGCCCCGTGCGGACCTCCCAAAAATGGGAAGAGCAGGCCGAAAACGAAGTAGAACACCACAGATGCGCTCCTGCTGGCAATCCTATCTATTTTGGCGAGAGAACAATTCTCATGGTTCATACGAAATTCATTATCAAAATACGTTAAAGTAGGAGGAAACATATATGAAAACATGTGAACAAATATGAAAACATCGGAGAGTTTCCATCGTCGAATCAGACTACTCGTATTCGAAGTGTGATGCAAGTGGGGGCCTCCCGGAGCGAACATCCCGAGAAAAAAAAGTTGATTGATTCAGGAGAAAAACAAGCCACTGACTACTGACTGAGTGGTTTTGTTTTGTTCCCTCCACATTTTGTTGCTTGTTTCTTGGTTCTCTCACCATGTCTGCAGATTGTTGCCTGATTGTCGCCTGAAGTCTTTGATTTCGGACATAGCCATCACCCAAAAGAGAGAAACGCATGTGAGGGCTGATTCATCACTCAAAGCTTGGTTGTTTAGTTTTAGATCATCTTGGATCATTGAATACTGGTATCATCGGATTCATAGTATACAGGATGTTTGGTGATTATCCCAATTAAATCCAACTGACATGAATTATAAATTATCAATGTCAAATATCTCTCCACTGCTTGTTCATGGACAGTTATTGACCTTGAAAAAGTCTGGCAGCCCACCGCATCCGCCCCCGTCCCCCGCAGCAGGTCTTGGAGTTCTCTTCGGATTCGTCAAAGGTGCTCAAGGAGAAGCTGCCCGAAGATGTGCTTGGAGTCCCTGATTCGCCAGGGAAAGTTTTGACGGCACCAAGCATCAAAGAGGATGCTGTTTCATAACCCTTTACTGCCTTTACTGATGTTTACTGGTGTGTAATATTATGATTATTGTGTATTGTGTATCATTCCAAGAATATGTTTAACGAGATTCAATGCAATGTCTAAAAACGTAGAGAATTTCCATGGCTATCTTAAATAACCAAAGGGTAGATTTGACATGATTTTGAGCTGGTTACCATATCTCTCCATGTTCGGCCTGAAGGTTTTGGTTCCGCCAGCTGAGGCATTCGGCTGCTGCGGGTGACTACCTGCTCGGGGCTCCACTTTTAAGCTGCAAAACGAGTATGTCCAAACAATGGGGTACTTCCAAAAGGTGCAAATCTAATTGGGAACTTAATTCTGATCCATGCTGTGGAATCAAGGGCAGAATAGGGACCCCAAAATCCATTGTCTTCTCACTGATTCCACCATCCAAATTGCTATATTTTAGGTCCTTAGTTTCAGGCAGACCCAACTAGGCAAAATAGACAACATCGGCGCCCAAAGGAAGACTGAAGATGTACAATGTAAAACGGGTCAAGCCCTGCAGAAATCTACAAGGCTTGCGGGGCTTATGTGTCAGCGCAAAGGATCTTCGGGAAGTCGGAAGCTGGATGTCATAAAGCTATGTTCCCACTCATCACACCCTTCTTCAAAGAACAGCTATCTGGAATCGATGAAATGCCTCAGATAGGTCTACACAAATGCACCCCATCCCCACAGCTTCCATCAACACAGGCACGCGTGAGGAATTTGCAGACTCACAAACACAATGCCGTTTCACCCGATGTCTAGTACCCTTGGTTTGAAGATACATGAAGATACGCAACCATATGACACTTGTCGTGGATTTGAAAGGTCAGAGGTGGAAACCTCCATGGTGCAAATCTTTGATTCAACCTACCACCGGGCGCAGTGCCAAGTCTTTTTCGACCAGCACCGATGGGATGAAAACTGGGCGCGGTTTTCTGCAGAGCTGACCTGTGTTCGCAGCGGGTCAGCACTTCAACAGAGGATTCATTCAAAAGTTGCTGAGGTCTGAACTATTTGAAACTGACAAGAAAGGACATTGAACTTCATTGAACCATGAAAATTCTGGAAACACACCCTGCCTGCTGTCTGACCCTCCAAGATTTGTGGGCCATGCCATGCAGTGCTTCAAAGGCTTCGCAAGGATTCGCTTTGACGCTGCAAAGCATAAAGATCCTTCGCCGCACCATGGAACCGGAAGCAGGCAGCTCGCACAACCGTTGTGTCTGTGCTCATTAGATCCACCAACTTATATCCATTTCAGATGTGTTTCAATGATGTTTCATGGCTTCCAAAACCAATTAATCTGGTTGGGCCACCCATCCCCAAAATAATCAAACAATATCAAACATATACATTCTCGTCAGTTGGGATGATCTCAAATATGTGGGTGTGTCTAAAAATAGTGGTATGCCCCAAACAAAGCTTTAGTAGGGTAATTGATGAGAAACCACTGGTTTTGACGTACAGTACCCTATTTTCAAACAACCTTTTATGGGTATTAGTCAGAATCCTGATATCCTACTGATACCCTAGTCACCCCCAAATAGCTGGGGAAAAGAAAAAAACTATTCATTCCATTTCATTCCCCCCCAAAAAAAGGTATAATCGGTTTTGATCTGTGGCCATATGGTGGAAAGGTGTCGAAAATAAAGCTGACTTGAAGCCACCAAGGAATTTTCAAAATACCAAGGGGCTGCTGCGCGATCCGCCAGAAGCTGCACGGACCACAGGATGGAGAGCAGCCTGCCGGGCGCAATAAATCAGCTATATAACTTTATAACTGTCAATGTTTGGCTCGTTTAGATTCATTTAGTACGATTCAAATGCTAGAAAATCTCATTTAGTGCTATGATTGCTGATCCTCTTATTCACAATCAGATTTTACTGCCTGTGGTAGGGGCCCATCACTAGAGCTGAGAGGCACTACCATGCCACCTCGATCTACCTCGCCACTTTGGGTCAAAAGTTGGCTTCAAGACACCTTTGCAATCCCAAATGATCCTGAAATGTCATGGGATTTAGTGGCGTTGGTGGAGCTGTGTAGTGGTACACAGTAGCATCAGATCCAAACGGCGACCATGAAGTTTCGAGCTTGCTGATGCGATCCATGTCGAATTCTTTGAAACATAACCGATGTTAGATGTCCGGCCAGAAAAAGACACATGTTTTGCCAATTTTAGCTGGTCAGCCTGATATATACATATACATATATATATATATATACATTAGATATGAGATGCAAAGTATACTGATATGTCGTGCTACTCGACTGCATCAGCAACACTGAAGCGCACTTCACTTTTTCTCTTCCTTTCAATATCCGCTGGTCTCAACCTGCACCTTGCAGGATAATGCTTTGGTAAGCCGCACAGGTGTTCTCCTGTGCCGCTACGCTGGCAGATTCCCGATCTGACTCAGCATCCTGTTCGCTCAGGATACCGTACAGACTGAATCTATCCC
>BGPT01001995.1:9477-63789 GCA_003297045.1 Symbiodinium sp. clade C Y103 | reverse complement strand
CTCTCCTGGGCATCTGCCAGGTACGCCAGGCTTCCCAGAGCTCGGCAAGGTCCACCATGCTGTCGTCATGGTGCTCGATGAACGCCACCAAGCCGTAGACGTTGTCCGGGACAAAGTCAGCCGAGACCCAATTGGTGCGAAGGGGCTCGATAAGCAGCAAGTCCAAGCGCGCCTCACCAAGGCGCTCATAGTAGGATTGCCAGGCCCTCCGCGGGTCACTCCCGGGCAGAGCCAACACAGCTGAGCTATTCCACACTCCAAGCCATGGAAAACGGAAACCTCCCAAAGACTCGGTACACCGCCTACAGTTTTCCACCATGCAGGGTGTCCTCTTGAAAGGGGGAAGTCCATCAACGCCCAACCCAATGGGGTGGGGGGGAAAGTGGTCCACCTGACACACCGAAGGCCACAACCGGACGGCCTCCACTGTGCGCCCTTCACGCAGAAGCTGCTCCACGTGGGTCTTGAACTCATAGTAGACAGCAGCATGGAGAACCTCAGCATCTGTGTGGGCGGCCACATTCCACCCTGGGCGCAGCACGGGAACACGAGGCATATGTTGGGTACTCTCCCAACAGAAACCGCCCCAAACGCTAGGGTAACGCCCTAGGAGGGGTATGGGTATACTCCCAAAAGAAAGAATGTTGATGAAGCCAGTTTGGCTCATCCTTGAGCCAAAATGTACTCATCAACTTGCATGCTCATCCTAATGATAATGCACACCCAGAGCCTGCCAAACACTATGCATACATATATATATTATACACACCACGCAGACGTTTACACTTGCATTAAATCAAAACGATCAGTACCACACAGAAGCTGCTGCCTGATGTATGTGAACGGTATATCATCTAAATGAAGATATAAAAACTAGTGTACAAGTGTAGTATACACATGATCATCCCCTTTGGTTGTCGGGCAACGTTCCCTTTCCATCTCCAGCACATGTTGCTCCTCTGCCTCCGCCTCTGCAAAGAACTCGTCGGCATCGATCAACCTCAATTTTCAAACAGACTGGGGGTGCGCAGGGCAATGAACCGAACCTATCCTATTTCTCGAATAGTTCAAACACTGTTCCTTCTGCCAAGAGGCATCAAACTAGGAGTTCGGCTCATCTGGAAATTCGTCGTGCCGTCCTGCAGGAAGAAGCATTTCAATTCGCAATCTGTTTTGCTGCTCGACTGAGATCCCTGACAACTCCTCATGCCGTCGAAGCTACGGGTGAGAAATGAAAAATGCTGGGGCAGTGCAGCTGTGGGTCCTCGTTCAACATCAGGAACCGGGAGGCATTCTGTTTCCGCCCGAAGGAATCCATCCTTGCTCGTGAAGGCTCCAGTGGCTCAGCTAGCGGGACCTCACGCGTGTCAGCAGGAGCACCCTGCACCTTCTGCGTTTCGGTCGTGATGTCTTTCTTCTCATAGCTACCACGCACGACAAGCAGGTGGGGTCCGCCAGGTGGAATGACCAGTTTCTTATTGTTACCGCCTTCCCACCGCGCATCTGCTCCCTGCTCATTGGCAACCACGAACTTGAATTCCTGTCAGGGTGTGCAGGTCTGAATCCTTTTGTGGATGAACACCACTGTCCACGTCCCCTCTGTAGGTCATCAGTTTCATGACAAATAGACGCCGATGGGACTAAGATGGACTAAGTAGGGCAGTAGCACCAGCAGGCAGCATCAGCATTTAGCAGCATGTAGCCAAATGACATTGAAAAAACAGAAAAAACTAAAATCTGGTACCGGCACTGCCGAGATTCGATCTCACCGGAGGATTTCAGCACGACGTCTGGGGAAGTCCACTTTGGAAAGCTTTGAGCCGTTGTCATGCATGGCACACCTGTGTCCAAAGCAACTGCAGAAGTATTTCAGGCTGGAAAGGGAATGAAATCCATGGGAGATGGAAAAATAAAAAGGTTTCCCGGGACATGGGAGCTGTGGCTAAAGGCTCCAAGATCTAAGATCTCCAAGGCACCTTGGTCCACTTTCCAAGAGCCTAGCTCTGGAACAGAGCCTACCACGTACACTGCCTGCCCAGGCTTCGTTTTCTTGCACTCCACCCGAAACTGCAGCATGGACGCCATGCTGAGCGAAGACTTTAGTGCCAGGCACGCAAAAGGCGTGATTGGATTTGGATCGGATGTGGATTGGATGGCCAGGGCTTTGGATGGCTTTGGTGATGGAGTGATTTCCAAGGGGTGAAGCTGAAATTCGATTGAAAACGTCCATGCGATTCTCTGCCGAAAGAGTTGCGAACCGCTGATGTGTGAAGCTGGGAGCCATCATGGCAATGACGCCCCTAGCTGCTATAGCTCCCATGCATGAAGCATCATGAAGCAGTGTAGCGAGTCAAGCTTCCAAACGGTTCAACATAGTTCAACCTATTAGCATTCACCTTCTTCCGCCTCTAGCAGAATAGGGGAATCCGAGGGTCCGAGAAATTGCAAGTGTGGCAAGTTCTGGACTCCAAATTCTCTTGCTCTTAGCGCTTCACTCCGGATATCATCCGCCACCTGGTGCCTGCCACAACAATGCAGGAAACCCAAATCCTATCAGGTCCTTGTCTTTTTGGATTGACTGACACCACTTCTCAGCCTCACATGGTCTTGCCACGCGTCGCCTGCTTCTCATGGATTCGAAGCGACATGCATCGCACACCTGCAACTGCCGCAGGGGGGTGCTCTAGGCCGGACACGAAACCAGTCAAATAAATCAAGATTGGTTCCTTCTTAAACCAAAACCGCAGAGTATATATTTGCCCAGCTGCTCCGCATGATGCAGAAACTCCCCAGCAGGATGCTGCAGCCACAGCCTTCTGGAGCTGTTCCGAGGACAGGGAAAGGCCCAAAAAATCTGCTACCTGTGCGACTTGCCGCGACAAGTCCGCCTCAGCCGTAAAGGCCGAAGCCATCTGGAAATTGTCGCTATTGGCTACGAGGCCGCTATGCCCATCATCTACTAGGGCCACTGGGGTACTAAGTACTGATGAAGCAAAGTTCAACTGCGTGTCAAGCATGCGCGTAAATGCTTTGGAACCCAGTCTGGATCCGTGCTGAGCTAATGTACTTTCATCTCCTCGAAGTAGACAATTCCTAAGACCAACACTGGAGATTCAAGACTTACGTGATTTACATTGTCAGTTTGCCACAGTATAGAGCCGTTTTGCGTGGTATGAGTCTTCAAAGGCCCAAAAGGCCTAAAATGTGATGAGAAGCTGCACCCCATGAAGAGGAGTGAATTTGGATACTTCGCGGCAATGAAGGGAAACTTTATGAGATATGAGAGTCATACGAGTCGCGAGGTTCATTGCACCAACCCACGCCCAGAGCGAACCCATAGGATCTATGGGCAACCGAACGAATCCGGTCGGGATGAAGCTTGGCAAGCTTCCACCTGAGCGCTGAACGCGACGTTTCGCCGCCAGAAAGGCACTTCAATCTGAGCTGCTGTATACAAGCAAGGGAACAGCCCACATCCATGCGAAAGGGCAAGACGCAGTGCAAGACTCTTCAGGATGAGTGGCACTTGGGCACCCCAACCATTTCTTCACATGGTCGAAGTATGAGCCGCCGTACTCAGCTGACCTGTCCAGTCAACATGATTGGTGGCCAGCAAGTTTCAGAAAAGCCTGTGATTCTGTGACTCCATCACGGTCATCAGGTGAGGCAGTGTGCATTTTCTGGACTCTACCAGGCTGCGAAAATGCAGGCAGGGAGCCTTTCGCCAGACAGCCACTGCCTCACCCACTCATCCCAGCCTCAAAACACAAATGACAGCCTGTGCACGGCAGAGACAGGGTATTGAAAATCCGAAATCCCGCGGCGCAAAAACCGTTGCTGTTAGAAGAAGAAGAAGAAGAAGAAGCAGGAAGAAGAAGAAGAAGCAGCAGAAGAAGAAGAAGAAGAAGCAGGAAGAATAAGAAGCAGGAAGAAGAAGAAGAAGCAGAAGAAGAAGAAGAAGAAGCAGAACAAGAACAAGAACAAGAACAAGAACAAGAAGAAGAAGAAGAAGAAGAAGAAGTGCTTCGCGCAGATAACCAGTATGTTTCCCTGCCATTTACTGAGTCCGGCACTGCCATCCCATCCAATTGCTGCGTTGTTTGCGTGGTGGTGCCTTGCCGCAGGGCACAACACTGCGTTGTGGACATCAGCCGCCTTAAGAAAAAGCTGGCCAACAGAACATGCCGCATGCTTTCTTTGCCACCCTGAGCCTCAAGGAGATCATAGCGTCCTGCATGGGCCCATGGATTCCCATGCGTTTCAAGAGCAGTCGGAAGTCAACTGCATCAGGAAACTTACAAACATCAAAAATATGAGAACCCCAACCCAAGTGGCAAATCAAACACCCGAATCGATCGAGTAATCAGCTCCCGTCCTTGGGGTTCCGCACCACATAGAGCACCTTGCCGTGCTCTTGGAGAATTTCGCCTTCTCCGCGCGCCAGGCCTGGATGCCTGGCGAGTGCGTCGTTGGTGCGTCGTTTGGGAAGATGTAAGTGATACAGGATATGTACAAACATTATATATATATATATACATAGACATAGATATATGATTCTATAATTGTATAGATGAATATATGTCTGTGTGTGTGATCTGAAGTGTAGGTAACAACGGAATCACCCTGAGTATTAAGAGAATGAGACGCTAAAATGAACTGAATGAAAGTCTTCGAAATATCTCTGATGGGCACGTCGACCACTCTTGTTTCAGCGAGTGAGGACCAGACATGTCTGCTGGCACATGGCTCTTCAAAACACGAGGCCGCGAGAATCCCTCAAGTCGTTGAACCTGAGATTTGGTTTGAAGTGAGAAGATGATAGAAGATGATAGAAAATTACCCATTCTAGTGCCTCTACTTTGTGTGAATAGCATATGGAACGCTAGGGTGGAACTATCCGCATCATTTCCCTTTCACCATCTAAATAGAATCTATGCAAGTCCGTGTGCATCAACAAGGACTGTTGATATGTGAGTTCTCGAAAGAACCGGGCAGCCGGACGTATGAAGCCGATGAGGCGATGCCTCAGCACCAAGGTCATCACCAATCCTGGGTTAAGCCCAACTAGCAACGCATAGCAACGTATAACACAAGTCTAGCGCGGAAAAAAGCGGGGGAACTACAGATTCTGCCAGCGTGTTGAGGGTTAGCTGATCCCCTTCATCAGTCATATTTAGATAGATAGATTGATTGATTGATTTATTTATATGCATACATGTATTGAATGTGTTGAACTCGTGGGCATCGGTGGCATCAACTATGTACAGCAATTGTACTTGTACTGTCAAGATGCTTCCCTCCAGGAAGATCGCGTGCTCCGCCTTAGCACACAAAAAGGCACGTAATGGAGTGCAGAATGCCAATGCCTTTTCCACCTTATCCACCATGTGAAACCAAGTGAAGCAGGATTCGGCAGGATTTGGCCACCTTTTCTGCAGAGGACCAGCCATGATCACGCAGAAACTTCGCGGATTCGTGGCAGGCCAGGCTATCGGCTCTCTGCTGGGCTTTAGGATGTTCTCATCCCAGAACCTTGACAAGAATGTCTGACAAGAAAGCGTTGCTTGAAAGAGACGGCCTGAGTTCTCCGGATGCACAATGATGTGCACAGTCATTCGTGGTCATTCTAATGCAAGCTTATCAAGATTCCAAGATCAGAAAATAACGGAGGACGCACTCAGACCCTCCGGCAACATGTCTCGAAGGTCTTGACGTTCCTCCACATCAATGCCACAGCCACGAAAATCGAAGAGCAACGAAGTGAGACTGCTGGGCATCTGTTCCAAGAGGTTCTTGGCACCAGCAAAGCCTTACATTCAACTTCAGGGAGACGCACCGGACATGAGGGCTTATAACTTATAACAAAAAAGTGCAAACTCATAGAAATAGAAAATCAATAATATATGTCCAACAAATATGTTTGGGTGTCAATAATCACAACAATATCATCTGCGCCAAGCTGAGCAACTGATGCGACAGCGTGAGCAATCGAGATGCAGCCGCTCCAATTTGGACATCTCACTCAAGGCTCGCGCCAACGCCTGGGCCCCGTCTCGACCGATGCTGCAGCCTCCGAGGCCCAGCCACAAGCGCAGCACCCCACGCGGTAAGTGTTGCGCTAGGGCGATGGCACCTTCGGCCTGGATGTTGCACCAGTCCAAGTCCTAACGCAAAGAGCACAAAGAGTCAATCAAAGAGTCAAAGAGTGTCACAAAGGTAACATTTGGACCACAATGGACCACAACTTGGTAACATTTGGGAATATTCGGCAAGTTGGCACAAAATTTCCATGAAATGATCCCTAAATGATCTAAAATGATCCAAGGTCATAAGTCATGGTAATCCCAGCAAGGTGAGCAATCTGAAGAAAAACCATGCGCCCCAAGTCGTGTGATTTTCTGTGATGTCACTGTATCCGTGTCTCACTCCCACTTCAAAGAGTCTCTTGGGAGAGCGAATAAAGGGAAAGTCATGAAAAGTCTCAAAACTAAGACTTTCTGAAATTTGTCACGTCAAAATACATACAATGCATTTTGCTCACACAAATATCATGCCAAAGGCTCCAAGTGTAGTGCATCCAAATCTTGAGGCAATGCCTGAGCCATGGCCAACGCACCGTTGAAGCCCAAAGGGCAACTCTCAAAGCCCAGTTGAAGAACACGCAAGCTCTCCTTGGCGCACCGAAGAATCCGAAGCTCAGGCTCAACAATACCAAAAGTCTGATCACTTCCCGAGCCAAAATCCAAAAAGTTTGAGAGGCAGTGAATGAACAAAACACACAGAAAGGATTACGGTCACAGTTTGCGCTTTCTTCAAGTGGCAAATGGCAGCTGCGACATGACCACCTTACAGTCCGAAGAGATCAAATCACATCCGCCCAGCTGTAGTCGCAGTTGTTGCAGACCTTTCAGCATTTCAGCAACAACAATTGAAGGTTGAACTTGTCTTTAAGGCAAAGGGTTTCACCTCATCTATTACCTCTCTGCCAAATCATGGGTTCCAACGGTACTCCTTCAGTGCTGCTTGATGAATTGGCACACCCAAAATCAAAAAACACCTCACCAGAACTTCTGACATTCCTACCAGCCTGAGGGCAAATGCTCTGCAAGCGCACGAATGCCAGTTATGGGTAAACGACAATCGCGGAAATCCAAACACAATTCTCGGAGCTGTCCGGGCAAATGCTCAGCAAATGCTTTGGCACCTGGGAAAAGCTGCAAACGCCCAAAGACTAACTGCACTAAACGGGGCTGAAATCACCAAAACCCATGATGCACTCCCTGGATTCATGGGCCTCAAAAAAGAACCCAAAATTACACAATCCCCTCATAGCATTTTTTGAGTTCAAGAAATGGGACAAAGATGGACAAAGATGATAGTTCATAGTTTCATAGTTAAGTGCGGAAGGAGCACCTTTTGCGCCGACTGGACAACCTCGCATGCTGAGATACAAACTCCTCAGCTGCTGTGGGAGGCGCTCCGCCAGGGCTCGCGCTCCAGCCTCTCCGATGCCACAGCCACGGAAGGCCAGCTGCAAGTGCTGGAGTTTTCCTGGGCAATTGCTGTGCTGCCAGCTCAAGTTCTGAAAACAGTCCAAGGTGTTGTTTTACTTGCAAACAGTTTCAATCAAAAAAAACTATAAATACATACCATCATATAATCATATAATTCATGTATATTATGAATGTATTGTAATAATTTACATTAGATAAATCAAAATGTTTTTTTTTCACATGTTTTCCGCCCAGGCACGGGGCAGCCTTTCCGCCAGGATCGAGGCACCGTCGACGCCCACGGAACACCAACGGAAGCGCAGCTCCAGCCGCTCCAAGTCGTCGGGGAGACGAGCGACCAAACTGCGCATGCCTCTGCCGACCCCTACCACGACACTACTAGGACTTTAGCAGATTCCAGGGAACTCAGGGTTATGCCATCTGGCATATGGATGCTTTTGGCATATTATATAGCTCTCTCTCTCTCTCTCTTTCTACTATTTATTCAGTTACATATCTACATAGAGGTTTGGGATGATTTGGGTATATACGGGGTGGCCATCTCTAAATGTTGGCATCTTTGATCTGACTTTTGGTGGTATGTACTCTCATGAGCTGGTTTCATCTTCAAACTGGACTTGAACTCAAAAAAACTCTTGCGCGGCCTGTCTTCCCCATGTCACAGGACGCAAACTTCATGCCAGAGCGGAAAGCCAGTAACCAAACATCTGCACTCAGCAAGCGCCGGCGAACACTCGCGCAAAGGCGCTGCAATCGGAAAAGCCCTGCAGGAAGAAACCCTGCAATGTGCAGCACCACGGCATCATCAGCCAGTGACATACCGGTTCATGCTTGGCGAGGCGCTCAAACACGCCCGCTCTGAGCCGTGCGTTTTCCGTTTCAATGTCAAAATCGAAAAACAAAAGTATATAGGATAAAGTAACATAGGGTACATAGAGGAGACACTTCAGTCTCAGATCATGCCTTGAAGACCATTCGATATTTGTTCCTATCTACCGGCGAAGGCATGGTATCCAACAGTAACTTCTGACCAAACTAGATATGTTTGTCTGGCATGCTGCTTGCCCACCAGCATGCTGGCTCATCTAAGCCAGATACTGTCTTTGTCTTTCTTTCATGGGTTCACCTTCTTTCATGACAGCCGGCTGGGAGCCAGAAGCCCAACGATCAAGGGCGCAAGATGTCACCAACACCAACCAGCGAGCCGTATATCATGCTAAAATATTAAGATGCATAAATCAACAACCTTCCACAACTGAAGGACCTATGCAGCAGTGTGCAGAAATGCGTCACAAGAATACGGAAATCAAAGCACCCTTCTGGTCAGACAATTTTTTTCCCTGGTGGCCAGCATTTCGTCCAAGCCACATGTCTGCGGGCCAGGAAGAAATGTCTTGAAATCTCGGGCCAAGCTCAACTCGTTCTGAAAAACAAGTAGCCACCTTCTGCGCTATGTGCCTGCGTTGCCTTGGCTAATTTACATCAGACCCACGTCCTTCACCG
Source organism: Symbiodinium sp. clade C Y103 (assembly GCA_003297045.1). Lineage (NCBI taxonomy): Eukaryota > Dinophyceae > Suessiales > Symbiodiniaceae > Cladocopium > Cladocopium sp. clade C. Next base: position 54,772 of record BGPT01001995.1, on the reverse strand, counting down.
GTCAAAAACCTTGACCTGACACGTTTGAATTCTTCCTGGTTCAAACGTGAGTTATCCAGCAGTGTCTGTCGCCGCTTGTCCAAATGCTTAAAACTGTACAGTAAGTCTCTTTGGTGTGAGTTGCCGTCGGCGAAGAGGTGGCAAAGTTGGTGTTCTTCACCGTCTTCCGCAGCTCTCAATGGGTGGTTTCCTCAAGGAGAACTACGTGCCTCTGGTCGCACAGGAGGACGACCATGTCCACCTTAAGCATCTTTGAAACTCGCCGCCGTACTGCCGGATCCTGCTGTGTCGAAGAGACAGAAGAGTCGGCAGACTGCTGCGTCCCAGCTTGACGAGGCGCACCGGCCCAAGTTGTTGGGTGAATAGATGCACAACATAGAGTTCACTCTTTGTCGCCTCCAGCTCGTGGCACTTCGGCTGCACCTTCTTCCAAATTTTATTTTATCGCTATGGCGGTAATTAAATTGATGGGTTCAGGAAAGTTGACACGAGGAAGCCATGAGGCTCTGTTCCATGCTCGACACTGGAGTTGTGCCAGTATGCAGCCAGGAGGGCAAAGCACATCTCGGAGGGCACGGGCACGACACGCGCTGCAGGGATGCGTTTCGATGGTTTTCATGAGAAACATGAGGCACGTTTTCTGACAAGCATCTAATTATGCTACAAGTCGAAACATCTCGATACTTGTTGATCTAAACATGGTCGTACTTTTCAGTTCAGGATGACACCGCACCTTTGCCACCATCGTCCTAGGCGTGATGCCGTCCAGAAGCACCCAGGCATCGTCGTCCGGCGTGTTGGTGGTGGCATCTGATGGGAAGGGGCCAGCACTGAGTGAAGATCTGCCTGATCTCCCTTGACTGGTCGGGATTGAATCGAAATTGGGAGGAACTTCTTGATGCCTTTCTTCCAAGTCTTCTGCACCTTCTTCATGGCTGCGTGGGACTCAGCCGTCTCCTTCATTTCCAAGCAGCCGCTGAGCACCCGCCACTTTGGATGGCCGCATAGGGATGCGATGCAGCGTGGCCTACTTCGATGTTGTACAGGAGCATGTACGGTGCTCAGCCACCACAGTGTGTCTCGATCAGCCACCACGGCACCGTGCATGGCCTGAGTAGTTCAAGCGACCCTTCCACGCTCTGAGCGCATGAGTGCACAGTGCATTGCCTGAGTAATTCAAGAGACCCTTCCACGCTCTGAGCGCATGAGTGCTGAAGCGATGTCCTGAAACCATGTGTTTTCTCATGTCAAACAGTGTGCCGCCTTCAGCCGACCCTTCCACGCTCTGAGCGCATGAGTGTTGAAGTGATGTGCTGAAACCATGTGTTTTCTCAATGAGCATGCATGGTGCAGACAAGTGACCACTTGCGTGTCAAAAAAATGGCCTGATACCATAACGCACCACCACGTGGTGCCAGGATGCTGGGAGCCGCTGCTTCCACAGCGACTGGCATCGCCGCTAGTGCCGTTTCAGCTTCTGCCGCGACAGCTTGCAGCAACTGACTTTGTTCTGCTTGCAGCTGTGCTAGCCGCTCCTGGACCTCTCGCTCACGGCGCTGAAGAGCCGCTTCCCTGCATTCCATCTCCATTGCTTTGCATTCCATCTCCATTGCTTGGCGTTCCCTCTCCATTCATGTCTTTCTGTTGCATCTCGAGTTGATGTTGCAGATGAGTTGATGTTGCAGATTTGCCACTTCTAGCTGAGTCTGTGCAAGCGCCTCCGTCTTGGACTGCCAGTTCCATGAGAGATCTGCGCAGATCTGAAAGGATGCCGGAGGAACCATAGCCATCAGTCCGCTCTGCATCACCTCTTGGTTGGCTGTCACGTTGCAGCTGGCATCGCTAGGTAAACGTAGCGCAGGCACCAATACCAGACTGGTTCTCTCCGCAACTTCCAGTTCCTGGCGCGCTGCACGAGCTTCTTGTAGGAATTGTTGCGGATCCCTTCGGCTCTTATCCGCATCCAAGTGGATGGTCCTGACAGGTGCCGCTGTAGTCCTTCGTGCCACTGCAGATACCACTGGAGGTGCGGCACTGCTGCCGGGTTGTCGAACCTCTCGGATCCACTCTGGCAACATTTCATCAGGTTGGGTGCCGCACACTTGAGATGCCAAAACCATCGGGGTGGAACCCTGGACACATGGTTGTGTGTCCCTCACAAGGGGGGACCCTAAGGCGAGGTCCCTGTGCCTGGTCGGACCACACCGTTTTGGTCTCACTCATCCGTCTTAAGCCAAAAAGGCATCGATGATTCTGAGCTTCAAATCCAACTCTGCTCCAGCTGCCAAATACTTGCACAAGAAACGAGATGAAACTAGTGGTCTGTTTCAAACTATATACTCACGCACAAAAAGACACATCTGTCTAGCTCTGGACTGACATCCAAACAGACAATGCTCATCAAAGGCCCCAGCATAGTTGGCACCAGCACCGAAGAGGCAGCTGACAACAATCTGCACCTTTGCAGCTCAGATCAGCTCAGATGGGGTGTCACCGGTATCACCCTTGACCCATCCTGATTTCAAGCTGAGTCTGTGAGAATCTGTGATACGCGCAGGGCCGCCAAGGGCCACCATTGGATATTCCAGGGCGGCCAGGAATGTGCTGAGGTCACGGCCATCCATGTTGTGCCGCAACGGGGAAATGTCACAACAAAAACCTCAAATTTCATGAGGTATTGAAGCCGTGATCCGATGTGATCCAGTGAAGCAAGCTTGATCATTCGATTGGGCTGGGCTGGAGTTGCTTCCCAGGCGCATGATGAATGTCAGACTGTCAGAGCAGCAATGGCTTGGCACCATGCATCAAACAGTTTCAGAGCGGCGCCATCTGGCCCACAGATCCTAAGGCTCCAACATCCTCAGGTTGGCAGCGGAAGACCTCCCTGAGAGCAAGGAACCTTGGCTAAAAATAGTTCCAGAAACCACAGGAAAGTCTAGGTGCGCGCAGTGCTCGCAGATTCGAGGTGTCAAATTCGGGAAAGGATTGGCGTAACTTTCGTCGTGCTCAGAATCTCACGTAGAAGCAGGATCAACAGCACACAGCTGTGTAGCAGTGGCCAGGGCCTCCTGATGCCGGCCCAAGCCTCTGGCATGGTTTCACAAATCTTCTGGCCAAGTGCCAGGTCGGCCATCGCCATGATTGCCATCATTGTCCTAATGATTATCATCTACATCCACGCCTTCAAGACAACGACAAGCAAGCGCCAGGCCTTAGCCAAGACGAGATCTCTGCACTACCAATTCGAGGCATCTCTGAAGAGTTTCCGTGAAGAATGCGACCGGATGCGCTGATGAAAATCAAAGAAAAGTCACACTTGGCTTTGCACAATTCGCCTCAGGCGCGATCTTCAGAGCCTTCCAAGTACTCTCAAACAAACGCTACCAATCACCTCCACCACTGGATCTTTGGAGTAAAAGCAATTAAAGTCTATCAACGATATTTACATTATATAACTTGAATGATGGATCGATTCTCGAGTTTACTAGCAGTCAATCTGTGTTCCAGAATGGTCATTACTCACCGACCACTTCGCGGACAGTCAGCAATGTTTGCGACTGTGCCTGCATCAGCACTTGCAGTGCAGCAGCTGGTTGCTTCTCCTGCGAGGGGCGATGCACCGGGTCATGTCGTTGAATCCAACACAAGACCTTTTCCGAATGTGGCATCTGACGCATGTGGAGCGGGAATTCAGGATGTTAACTGGATACTGGTCAACAAACCGGAGGGGGGTCTTGTCAGCCGTTTTATAGTAATAAAATGGTTTTCACTAGAAAATGACTAAAATGACTGGCACCAACCCAAAACAAAAGACTATATTTTGAAGGGCATTGACCCAAATCACTCAGGTGGTATCCGGTGAAATCCCTATAAAAAATGGTTGGTCCCAAATCCAAATGGTAAACACACAACTCAACAGATTTCATAGCAGTTGCAGAATCATATACGGCACTCGGGTTGTAAGATCAACACTATAAGATAAAGGGTGGCAAAAAACTTAAGACTTAAGGCTCCTCTTCCAGCAAAGCTGCCAGGTGAAACTTAGCCTCGACACCAATCTGCCCAAAATTGGGGGAAGAAACACAAGTTAAGATCTCTAAGCTGCAAGGTCTTTGATTTCGACGCCTCAACTCGGTGTGGCTCTAAAGCTATTGCCTGCCAGTATTGCTTGTCTGTGAGGTTTGACGCTAGCTTCCTCAAATGAGGAGTGGAATGCCATGAAGCACTGGGAGGGTCTGTAGCCCCTAGGCAGCAAGACATGAAGCCATGAAAGAAAAGCTCCGAAATGCATTCGAATCTATACATTACCATACTATATTATTACTATATTCATGCTTATTCGAATCTATTCAGTTCGACAGTTCCACTCCCAGAGCCATGAAGGGAAACACTAGACGAACAGGGCACCTCCTCAAGCTGCAACTTCCTCATGGCCACCTCCTCAGCTGTAGACAGCAGCTGACCAGGCTGCAAAAGACGCCAAAGGCTGGTTTCTGCATCCGGTGAAAGCCAAACAAGTGAAGCAATTTGAAGCAATTTGAAGCAATTATTGCGACGGACTGAAACTTAGAATGCTGGGATATTTTCCAAAACCGTAAAAACCCCTAACTTTGCAACACCACTCGGAAATACGAAAACATTCTAAGTTTTTCAGAGGCTTGAAAGAACAACATTTTAGGGTCAATTTAGCCGACGGCATGGCGACGGCATTCAGTGCCACATTCTAAGTTTGGGGTCTGGAAACCAAATACGCTGTGAATAATGAGTGTTTCGACATTATATACATGTTTATTACTTGTTTCACGGGGTTCCTACAGATGTTCAAAACCACCAAGCACACACTGTACCCTAACTAACTTGTCATTTTCCCCTCACCTCTCAGAAAGAGCAACTTCCAACCCTCTCAGACCGTGACTTCCAGGGAGCACGAGAGGTTGACGCCTGCTGTGAATCGAAGTCATCCCGTGATGATACCGCTGGACAATCGTTCTAAGTGGCCGCTGATTTTGTTCGACTATTAGGTGTTTTTCGGCTCAGAGCAAATGCAGCCCAGTCACGTAAGGCATATTCCAAGGAAGCAAACACCGTCAAACCTAGCAATGCCAATGCGGGGTCCAATCTTCAAGTAAAAGCCTTAAAAGTTTACGGACACATCCAAACCATACAGCCAAAACATGAATTCGCTGCATCTTTGAGACAGTCTTCCAAGGTTTTGAGGATCTCTCGCGCCTCGGGTCTTGAGCTTCTCCAGTTCCTGCAAGGCTCGTTGGGATACCTCCTGTGCTTTGTGACGTTGCCCCGAGCGCAGCAGCGCCTGGACAGCCACAGGAAGAGAATACAAAATCAAATACAAAACGATGCAGAAGATATCTGTCGATATCGCTGGATTTCGCATTTCTGCTTGCTCCTGCTTGTTGCCGGACTTTTGCCGGACTTTTGCTGGGCTTTCGACACAAGCCAAGTTGACCTTGTGTTCCATCTGTCGTGTGGAGTCCATCCCTGGCTCCAACTCCTTGCAAAACGCAGGATTGCCAGAGCTGCTGGAAATAAACTCCCTTCCTACGTGAAACATCTCTGTAAGGAGCCCTCGCAAGGACAGAGTTGATTTGAAAAAACGAATAGTTAGGTCAGGAGATCTCAACGATTCCATCAACCCATAGCACAAGTCCCTCACATGAAGTGCCTCCGACGCATCTTCCGCCGAAGGCCCCTGGCCATTTGGACAGATCTACATGCACTTGACCACCGCTACGTGAATAAGCTTTCAAAATGTGTATTAAACTATATATATATATACATATATATATATATATATATATATGTGTCTACATATGTGTATATGCGTATGTGTGTGTGCGATCATGGATGTCAATGTATACCCATTATAAATTGTGTACATATATATATATATATATCTCTCTCTCTCTCTCCCTGTCTTATGTTCACTTATATAGCTGTTCATGGATTCATTGATTCATTTGTCAATGCATCAGCCATTTACTTGTCCAAAGTTGGTGGCATTCAAAACGGTTTCGCCTGGTCCAAGTTGCGCGCAACATGGCGGCGAAATGTGAAGCGTCGCGAGGCAAGCCCCTTCGAAGGCTGAACAATTGAGCGAACCACAAGAACATACAATTCATGACAATTCAATCTTGCATCATTTGGCTGGAGAGGATCAAATACCTTTTAGATGAATGAACGTCTGCAGGCATTCCTGTAGAAGCCTGCTCTAGTCTGAACATGTTTAAAAATCAAACGTCTCCATCACTTTCCCATCCTTTTTTTCAGGCACAGTCTGCATATGGTACATTGTGCAAATATATCATTGGATCCAATCAACATGCCAAATATGCCAAATCAGGGTATTCCTGAACCTTTGGGCAACAGCCTTCTTGCCTTCCTGTGTCATCCTGTGATCATCCTGTCGTCATGCCCCGTCCTCTCCTTCTAAATCCTTCTCTCAGCAAGGCAGTGTGTAGGATGCCTTGTGGAGCGCCGCAACATGCGCGGTAAGTATCTCAGCAACCATCAGGAGCTCTGGTTTCTCGAGCGGCGATCGTTTGCTCGTGGCTGTGGCCTTGTAGCCATGCTTTGCAGCCAGAGCTTCAACCGTTTCTGGTTCATCGCATTCCAAAAGCAGTTTGCTCGCAAGAACACCATTGGCAGAATGAAACCAATCGGTGATATCATCCTCCTGGAGCTTCTTGGGATCTTTCTTCGCTTTTCCCTTCTGGCGCTTGTCGCGGATCGCCTGCTCCTCCAACACCTCCTTGTGCAAATTCAGTCTGTCGACCAATTCTTCTGACATTGTTCGGAAATGAGCGCCCAGGGCCAAAAAATTGGCGCCGAGCACAATGTCCTCATTGAAACTAGACCTAAGCGCTTCCAAAACCCCTCTGAGGCTGGAACGAGATCGTTCCGGAAGGTCTGCAAAATTGTTGGCACATGCTCGACGATATGCAAGGCTCAGCCCTTCCGGATCTATGGGCACAAGCTTGCGCTGGGTACCGCGTTCTGATGACACAGCCATGCCAAGAGAAAGAAACCAGTGATGCAAGAAATCGGCTTCTGGCCGCCCAGCATGCCAAATCGCTTTGGAGTCTGCAAAGACACGCATAAGCCAATCCAGCATTTCAAGTGGCTGAAGTACCTGTGCGCAGCGCAAAGCATTGTAGAGGTGCAGCACGAAGCGAATCTGACTTCTGCCATCCATGACAGATGCCCCAAATCCAATGGCAACTGCCAGAACTGCTACCAATTGCTGCTGACCTGCCACCCAAGGATTCAGAAGCATCGCATAATCTCGCTGCAAAATACCAATGCTTGCCACGTATGGGTCTTGTGACATCTCACGAAAATTAGTTTTTGATCTCTTCTGAGCTTCATCCACCCAGAATTTGACCGGGACCAGGTTGTGGGCAGCAGCTGTGTTCTCATAGAACTTCTGGTCTCTTGCAAGCTGAGAAGCAAACTTTTCAAAGGAAGCGCGCGCTGTCACTGCGATGCGTTTGCAGCGACGGTCCCCGTTTACCTTCACTAAGGACAGCAACATTGCGTGAAATGCGAAAGCTAGGGGCAAGGATGGAGCACGTTTTTTGATGGCTTCCTGAAGTAAAGGCCACAACGGCATCAGTGTGTCGAACTTCAGATCCGACACTTGTAATTGCTCTTTTGGTGAAGTTCGGAGTTCATAGTGCGCATACCATAGCAAAGCAGGAAGAATAGCTCCAAAATAGCTGGTCAAATCTGTCGTGCAATGTGCAGGGTTCATCTCCTCCTCCCACTGTGGTCCAAAATGGTTTGGCTTCAAGAAATTCCATATCTTTGGGGGCCCGATCACCCCAGCATTCTTCATTCGAAACAAGAAGCCTGATGTGTGTAGCAACGCGTTCTTTCCAACCAAAAAATCATCCGACAAATTGGATGTGGGATGAGGGTCCCCAATATGGAAGAAGTACCTGCCACAATTGTCGGCAACAAGATCAATGATTTGATCAGCCCGAGCAATTGACAGGTTCAGCCTTTTCTTGCAAAGGATTTCACGTGCTCTTTTTAACTCTGTTCCATCGTGATAGCCAACTCGAGCCATGGCAAGGAGTGTTGTATGCGGAAGGTTGCTAACGATAGTTTCACCATTGTCACCAAACATCAGTGCCGTCACCAAGTCCATTGCTTCCGTCAGGTCTGCGCGCAACTCCTGCTGCACCCACTGTACCACGTGCAGCAAATACGCAGCCACCACGATACGTTCGATGCTGAACAAATCGCGGTGGAGAACCTCAAGGCCATGCGCCAGGGATGAGGCATATCCAACACAAAAGTTGGTGACGGCTGCGGCCGCTAGCAGGCTGCACTGTTTGTTGCTGTATCCTTCCCAAACGGTGCAAATTTCCTGCTCAATCTCCTGCAAGTCCAGCAAGAAGCAGACTGCCTGTAACAGAGTGGAGGTGAGCAAAATATTATCAAATGAATGCCTGGAAGCTAGCAAGAAGCATCTGGAAACCGATATTTTAAAATATTATCAAATATTATCAAGTGATACCAAATATCATTAAAGTCACCAAACAGGTATATTGTTCAAGTTCATAGTGGGACACCAAGAGAATCTTGCTGGATGTTGGGTCAAACAAGAATTGAAAATGCTGCTGGATGCCAAGTGATCTCACGCACTAGCTGCTCTCTGCGTTTCTCATCTTTTCTCTGGAAGAGTGGCAACGGATCACTAAATAGGAACACATACCCTATCATACCCCCCAAAGCAAGTGCGTACCTGGAAACACAAAGTATCACCATGCAGCTCTGGTAGTTCATCCTCAACATCTTGTGAAATGTCATCGAAAGGTACCTCGGAAATTTCACCTTTGCAAGATACCTTGCAAAGGTCACCGCCGATACCTTCAACAAGTACCAATTTTTGAGCGGAGATGAGACGAACGAGCATCCCTATCTCGAGGCGAGGAACCTTCACAGGGCCCGGACTGTCCTCGTCAGAGTCGCTGCCAAAGGAGGTTGAATCAGGTGAATCAGTATTGGCGTCTTTAGCACCTTTGGCGTCTTTGGCGTCTTTGGCTTCGTTTCCATCTGGTTTTGAAGGTTTTGAAGCTACCTCTGACCGAGCTCGAAGGCTTTTCCTAGCAGCCTTGAGGACTGAGATCATGTATTCGTGCTTTCGGTCCTTCATAGTTGGACGGGGTGTTCGCTTTGTGTACATGTGATGTACTTCTTTTCGCACGCGAATGCAGATGCACAAATCATTGTAGATGTGAGAAGGGAAGCAAATGCCTCTTTCAGATATTTGCTTGGCTTTGTGAAGGACGTCGTCCACAAATTTGACTTGCGGAGGGACTTCCCCAGAAAGCCAACTCATGAAGTTGAGCGTTGCCTGCCTGTACTGTTTGCATCGCCCAGGAAGCTCAGCCATCTGGCGCAATCTATCTTGCACACTAAGGGCCTGCTTGAGCCTTGCCATTAAATATCAATGCAATGTCCATGCAATAGTGCAATATCAAGACATTGGATCGCTCTGTTTGGCTCCTGAGTCAGCAGGTTGGCTCTTGAAACTTCCATCTGAGCCACTCGGCTATGCAGTGCGATGCTGCACATATTCTGAGGGCGAAGCCTGGCATCTCCAACCGCTGTGCCCACAGCCCTGCGAGCTTTGAAGCCAATACTACATACCCTGCGATAAAGTTTGCTCAGACTATTGTCATTCAAAATGAACATTTGCAACTTTACTGGTCAGACTTACTGGTTCTGTCTACCTCTGTCTCTGTTCCAGGTTAGAGCTTGCAACTCCACCCGTGAGTTCCTTTGTGTTGCTTGTGTGTTCTATTTGTGTTTCTTCATCGTCTAATGCGATTCTAATGCCTCCCTCTCGCCTGCGCAGCAGCCCAGGCTTGGTCGCCCTGGTCATCGAGCCGGGAGATGTCCTGGTGATCCGTCCACTCGCTGTGACATGGTCTGACCGTCGGTGACCGTCGCTGACCGTCCACGGCACTCCTCTCCAAGATCTCCAAGATCTCCAGGATCTCCAAGCCACATTCATCACCGCAAGGCCATGCACAGCGACCGCTTCAGCATGTCGTTCTTCTATCTTCATTCTTTTTCTATCTGTTTGTCTTTTCACCAGTGGCATGACCTATGATTGGCTCTTCCTGCCATTTGCATCCATTTGCTTGATAGCGTTCTGGAGGGCCAACTGAAGCGCACTGAAAAGCAATTGAGTTTGCGAGAGAAATGAAGAGAAGCATATTTGACTGTGGCTGTCAACTGAGTTCGGAAGGTAGCATGTAACTATATACTGCAAGATAGTCTGGGTGTTTGGAAGTACTTCCCTCACAACCTGCTCAAAGCCAAGCAGTCTGAAGGTGGATCTGGTTTCGGGATTCGGGCCAGCTTTGCCAATTCAAATGTGTACTGACAGACTGAGGAGGTCATCTGGTTTTCTGACGAAACGGCACGGCACGGGTCCGCGAAATTCGCGTGAGGCCCCCGCCAAGCGATTCTAGGACCCACACAAGAAAACAGCTTGGACATGTGCATACTTTAGTTCCTCTCAGTTCACTCGGCTGGCATTACCCAATTGAACCCTTTCCAGCCTTGTCAAGACTTGTCGAGCTTGGAAGAAAATTTATGGAAACCATTGCCACGATGCGAAGCAGTTCAATTTGGGTGTCTACGCAATCAAAAGTGTACAAAATTGCTTCCAAACACTATAATTAGATCTATGTAATACGGTATGTTTCTTAACCTCGAGTGATATGCCAGAACCCTGACCCTCGCGATGATCTACAATGATGTCAGAATGATCCACAATGATCCACAACGATCTCACATGTGGATCTTGCGTGGGTCCAGCACCGCACTGCCGAGGTGAGACAAAGGCACTGCGCACCGGCTGTGACAACAGTGCGCAGCTCATTGGCACAGCTCCCTTTCAATCTCTAAGTAGTGCCGCCTGCCACAAACAAATCAAATATGCATATTGAAATATATTGATTGTTATTGAATCATATTGATCTGATAATTTGGTTATAATGATTACAGTGAATCAAGTTTTCACAGCGTCTGCGTGGATTGATACATGACAACGTCATCTTCATGCCAACTTTTGAGTTTTGCTGAGGATGGAGCATCATGAGCATGAAGCCAGCACAAATGTTGAAGAGAGCACCCTGAATAGGAATCGTAAAAAAATCAAACGCATCAAAACTCATGATCAAAACGCTGCAGAATCAAAAAGGTTTTACATGACACTGTGACACTCTGCACAGTCACCTGGACGCTCATGACCCGTGCGTTGGACGTGGGATCTCCACTAAAGCTGATCTTGGTGTTGGTGGAGCCAGTGACTTGCATGGCCTGTCAAGCAAGTTTGGCACATGCCGCTGGAAACTGTCGATGTTATGCGACTGCCTTGTGCTGCAGTGCTTCTGCCATTCCTCAGCCATAGGCCATACTCCCATCCCGGAGTGTGGCAGACATGATCAGTATGTCAGTCAGTTTGAATTCAAAAAGCTTGTTGGTTTGCACCTTAATGCCCAGCATTCTAAGAGCATGGCGAATTGGCACAGCACTCCGCAAGATGAAGCCGCGAGGATCTTCGGAAACGAAAGCAGGCATTTCCTCCATGGCTTGAATCACCAAATTTGCGCCTGTCCTCATGGCAAGACCACCGCATCCACCGCACCCTCCGCACCCTCCGCACCCACAGCCACTGCAACCACCACAGCCGCAGCCGCCACAGCTGCCACAGCCACAGGCACCACAACTGCCACCGCAGCCACAGCTGCCACAGCAGCCGCCACAACCCCCACAGCCGCAACCGCCGCAGCTCATTTGCGGGCACCCGCAGGCGCCCATGCCACAGTCCGGCACGGCCATGGCACAACCTCCCATACCACAGCCACCACAGCCACCACAGCCACCACAGCCACCACAACCTCCCATGGGCCCCATAGCTCCCATCCCCAACCCCCCCACCCCAACCATACCACCCATGCCACCCATGCCACCCATCCTTAGCTCGCGAGAGGCACTGCTTGATCATGACATCAAAACAAGAGGAACTCATACAGCGCAGCTTGGAAGGACATCACCCGTCTTTTCGTTGCCCATGTCTCTCCAATGTCTTGAAGAGTTCCAGAATCTGTTTCTCTTCTTGCCTTGTCCCTTTGCGCGTTCTGGGTTGGAGGCATGTTTCCCATCATCATCCCTGCCATGTTGCCCATCCTTGACAGCCATGGCGAGCAAACCACAAGGGTGGTTTCAAGCATTTCAGCGTTGCTCATCACAGTACTCACAAGGTGACGAACGGATTCCAACACGCAGCAGCTAAGTTCCGGTCATGCTCCCCATGCCTCAGCTGAGAGCGTCACAGCATGTCGGACCAACATCTGTGGATCGCACGTTGTTTCTAACAAAGCAGAGATGAAGCAAAATGTCTTTACAGTCTTTCCTTGATTTTCTCAACCTTCATAGAGATTTACAGTAGCATCTAGCAACGCCAGTGTGTCAACATCACCTGACCAATGGGTTATCATTGCTATCATTGTTATCATCGTCAAAAGTTCACTGATTGCCAAGGTGCAGCCGTTGCCCACCTGGCCCACCTGGCCCACCTCTTGCTCACTGTTTTGTCGGAGGACCTGACCTCTCAAGGGAGGAGCCTGCCGTGGACATGTCCGATCCCAAGCTGTGGAAGTGATTCGAAACGCAGTGGGTCGCAGAACCAGGTCATTTAGGGCTTTATGTTTCTTCATCAGGTAAATTATATCATATCCTACGTGCAAATTAGAAAACATGTCCGAGTAGTATCACAATGCATGAACAGAATCCTGATATGTCAGATCTCAGGTGAGCCAATGCTACAAGTCTCTCCACCAAGTGGCACCACTTAGTGGCACCACATGCATATCTTGCCACGTCTTGGGGCACTGCCTGTTCCTGCTCCAGGCGTTCGGCATTGCTCCGCTCGGCCCATTTTCGGAACCAGACCTGCACACAGCTCAGCGATGTCAGGACAGTGTCTGCACAATGTCCTATGGCAATCTATGGCATAGTCCTATGCAGCCTATGCTATGACTCACACCTGGTCATGGGACTCCTGAACCACTTCCACAGTGCGCACCTTGGCAATACATTTTTGAAGATCCCGGAAAAGTCAGTGCGGTCAAGTCATTGAGGCTTGTCGCCCCAGCTCCGCTCCCTTCACAGCATCCCCAAACTTCTACTTGAACATTTGTCTATGGTTCATTGAGATTCATTGCTTCCTTGTCTTCATTTCAAGGGCTCCTACATAATTCATCGCAACTCGACCCATCTCAGCAGCTGACTATGGCTTGCTCCAGCCCAGCAGGGAGACCATTGATATTTACGGCTCGGTCGCCTCCGGGACCATGGCCTGGCTGCGCCAGCTGTGGTCGCTCCGGTGAAACTTCAAGGGCAACAGGCGTTTCGAAACAGGGGCGAAAGCAGCCACGACGGGCCGCAAGGGATCTTTTTGTCATTTGGCGCCCAGAACTCTATCCAAATATTTCTGGCCCAGAGACGGGTTGTACCTGACATGCGAGGAAAGTGAAAGGTCTTTCGGCAAGGGTTTCCGTTCAGTGAAGCCGAATTGAGTGAGAATTTGTGCGGTGGCATTATGCAGTCGTTCTTGCTGTTCCATACGTAAACATCAGTTTCTGCAGTCCAAGCTGAAAAACCGCTTTCAACATGATTTATATGATTCTTGAAAGGCCGTCTGTTTTTGTTCATAAATCTGTCCTCCATGTAGAGTCACGTCATCCACTGCAAATCTGAGGAATCTGCTTTTGTAAAACGTGAAGCACCACGTCGTAAGAATGATAGATCTCGTGCAGGATCAAGGCCTGCGTTCTGGCGGATGCTACTTCTCGCAGGACATGCTGCATGAGCTGTCTTTCTGCACATGTCTGACCTGCTCGGTTTTCGCACATCATTTTCAAAAAATCTGACACACAAAAAGAGACGCTCCAACAGAGCGGACCACCGCCAAATCTGCCCAGGGACCAACTTCAAGAGCTGCTCCTTGTACCAGCTGCACCCAACGACCCACATCCATTCGGTCTGTTCACCATAAATCTAAATGAGTTCCATTGGTTTTCCATATACTGAATTCCTTCATGTCGCTGTCCTGAGAGTGACCCAACTCCCACATGTCTTTCACATAAACTGCATCTGCCCAGAGCTGCTGCGAGATGGGCTGCAACGGATTGGCCGAGAAATGCAACGGCTTCATCGGCCTGCAACGGTCCGCACCATCCAGATCTGACCAAGCAACAGTCTGTGGGGCAACAGCATGGGTGTCATGGGGTCTGCATCGGTACTTAGCCTGTTACAGCATGTTGAAGCCACTCTTGCACCCCTTATTCAATCTCATTCAATCTCACTATCCAAATGTACACTTCCAGAACTTGGCCCCTGCAACATCCTGCAACCCTGCCTCCCATGCACCGAGGAGAAGCGATGAAAAACGAAGCCATTTCCTCTCAAAAATTGATCCACCTCCGCAAACAGGGGCTGTCGTTCGTACATCTCCACGAACTCAACCTGGAACGATTGGCAGAATAATTCCGGACATAGAAAGCGTCCTGCTGCATCTCAGCACAAATAATTCCGATCCTAGCATCACTACCACTGAGTCACTACTGTATAGTGCATGTATAGTACATGTACAGTAAAAATATGCACCTAAATATCCTGAAGATACAGCCTACCACACTCGCGCGCCTCCGTGTGGACCACAAGGGTGTCCTGCAAGGCTTTCTGAGCACCTTTAAGAACCGCCAGTTCAAAGCCCTGGACATCGATCTTCAAATAATCCTTGGTGAAAATTGTCCAAATCAGGTGGAGCAGAGCGGGGGAAATGCCTTCATCCATTTGAAGATTTTTGATGATTTTTGAGGTGAAGATTCAGCAAGCAATACGTAGATCCCACAATTATTGCTACAAAACACGTCATTACTCATTACCCTCCAAGAAAGAACACCATGAGCAAGTACCAGGATTCCACACCACCTCCTGGAATTTCTGGAAGCAAATCATCCAATCTTCTGGTGGCCATCTCACTTCTTTCCACTACTGTGGTCACCTCCTCCAGCTGAACGAAACGTCGCAGCAACGGGATGTTGGGCTCCAACATGCTGGAAGTCATGGCAGCGGAGCATCGACGGAATTGACCCCTGGAGCCATCGCCCAAGGCCCACGGCAGGAAGCGAAAGGCCGTGGCAGAGTCACTGGAGTCCTTCAAAGGTCACCGAATAGGCAAAGAGTTGGCCCCTCACCCCATGCACGAGCACACACGAGCACACACGAGCACACACGAGCACGCAATCATGACAGAACAAAATGCGCATTGATAGAAGCGTTTGATAGAGTCTTATGGTCTTCGAATATTTCTCAAAAGCTTGCAAATGCGAATGGCAAGGCATTTGCAATCTGTGAGCATCTATGCACTGCGGAAAGTGGCTGTTAAGATTCTCTTAAAATCCTTTGATTGCAAGAAAAAGTTGGAAGAAGCCAAACATCCAAACGTCCTCTGAGGTTTTCAGGCTGCTCACTGAGCTGTTGAGCCGTTCGCACTCCTCCGTGCAGGGCTCAAAGCCTACGACTGACTCACAATGCCCACGTCGCTGCAGCGGTTGCCAAATCTCCTGCAAAAGCTCTGGCAACGTGGGAGGTCTGTGAGAAAGAGCAGAATTTGGTGCAAAATGTACGAAAATGTATCACAGTGCCCTCAGTGCCCCCTAGATTTCCTCTGCTTCGCTGAGGAACATGGCACCCACATCGATTACACGCAGCCGCGGCAGGTCGCAGACACCACTCTCCCTCAGCACATTCTCAAGTCACATGCTGAGAGATCACAATACAGCTCTACATGCCTCCCTCGTGCAGATTTGTGGGAAAGGACGGCCGGAAGGCCCAACCTTCACAAGCTAATACAAACGCTATACAAGCTGAGACAACCTTTGAGAAGTTGCACCAAGTGGCTTTAGAAAGTCCCTGAGCGGGAAGAACGGCGGAGGATGTTGCGGCGCTGATGCGATCGGCGCTGGAGGCGTTGTTGCAGGCGCTGCAGCTGAAGCTGCGGCATCGCTGCTTGACGCAGCTTTTTCCATAGCCAAGAAGCGCCCACACTGACTAAACAGAACTAAACTGTATCGTTCTGCACTCATCTATGCAGTCTATCCTAATCTCAGATCGCGATTTTGATCGATTTTGACTCCTGAGCTGTGTTTGGGCCGCCAGCTGCCACAATTGTTGTGCTAGAATGAGCTAGGAAGTGTTTCTGGGAAATGTTTCAGCATGACCCAAGGTGTTTCAGATATCAGCTGCTGGTCGCCACACTGCTGGACAAAACCTGTGGCAGCTACTCCTTCACAATATTTCACACGTCATGGACACGTCCATAGTCTTACCTTTTCAAAGGTGGACTACCGCCCATGTGCCCGCCCATGATGTGCATAGAAGTGACGAAGCTTGGAGCCATTTTCGATGACGTGATTCGATGTGACAGCCAATTTGCAGGTGTTGTAGGTGTTGGATTCAATGCTTCAGCCCAAGACTGTGAAACCCCATGCTGTGCCTATGGCGACATCGTCCACGTGTATGTGGCAGCCCGTTCTAAGTTGCAGCTCCTTTACATTGGCGCCTGCAAAGATGCCGATTTGTCTCCACTGACCCCGTTTCAAGAAACATGCGACCACGTCACCGTTCATGGCCAAGCCTTTCACACCAATCAGAGCGCTGATAGATCGGGAAGGCATGACCTCACAGAGAGCGTGTATATGGACTGGATTTTGATTTTGGAAGAAGCAGTCACTTGCGGAAAGATGTCGGTCAAAGGCTCATTGGTGCGGGTTTCATCTATCTGAGAAGCATTCTGGAAACACTGCCGTAACTTTTTGATTTCAAGCTTGGCTGTCTATGTTCATAGATCCATGGCACAGTCTGACATGGTCTGGATGTGGCAGAATTGAGAGCCCAGGCGATTGCTAAACGCCTCTCATCTTCGTGGCCAGGCATGACACACTCCGTGCAGTTGTTCGCCATCGCCAGGATGTGCTTCATGGCACTGGCCTCGGATCCGTGGAGATCGTGGAGATCGTGGAGATCGTGGAGAGCGTGGAGATCGGAGAGGATCTGAAACCTCTGCAGCCAAGCTTCGATATTCTCCCAAGCAGGAGATTCAATGGTCACCACCTTTCAGCTTTGGAGCTTGCACAGTCATATCTGCTCAAAATCTTTCAACGTTTTTCGGCCGGAAACAGCGACAATTTGACAATGCACCTTTTTTCATCGGCGCCCGCCTGCTGTTCTGTCCCCGGATACATATCTTCCGGCTCCGTGAGATGCAACTTGCCTGGTGGTACTGCCGGGTGGACAAAGTGCAGCACTCTTGCTTCAAAAAGCTGCAAGAATTGCAGAGTTCATGAAATTCATGAAATTCATGAATCATGAACCGATCCCAAGCATCTGAATTGAGCCTTGAGCTGCATTCTCGATCACCAAATGACTAAACCTCAAATAACTGGAAAATCTGGAAACGTGGAGCCACAGCAGGTGTGCAAAGACCCAATTTTGTGCTGACAACGTTAGATATTGAGATTTTCGTAGGTGGTGACAAGGTGCTGGATGGCACTTGCCAGGGTCTTTGGCGCCAACAACTTGAAGGTCGGCGTGCAAAGTTCTACGTGATCCTCCCAAGAACATCCAAAGGTTTCCAACTTTCACCCTAAGATTGTATGATGCGATTGTTTATGTCTGCATTTGTCTGAAAATTGTCTGCACATTGCTTCATATTTCTATTTTCATCAGCACAGTGTGACCGACATGTAAAGTATAAGGGGCAGAAACCCTGCATGGCCCTCACCATGTCTAGACTTTTTCACTTATTTGCTGCTGTTACTCCAAGGTCGTGTTCAACGCATCACAGCTCCTCTCGCCGAGGTCTTTTTTCTTCCCCTCCGACCTCGTCTTGAGGGGACCGTTTTAGCATCCTGCAGTGGGATGGAATTTGAGCGGAGCTCCACAATCACTCCATGCCCCTCCTCTCAAGGGCCACAGGCTGAGGCCTCGCCAGCCTAAACTCAGTTGAAGTTAAAGTGCGAAAACAACGGTGAAGTTGTGAGTTTTTTCAGGACCTTGTTGCGCCATTCTCGCTTCTGACTTGTGGCTCATTTCACATGTGACTTATGGCTCATTCTACAATCGCTTCATCAAGGTGAATTTTCAGAATTCTCCTGTGAGCCTCAACTAAGGTCATCTAAGGTCCATGCGCAGAGAGCGAGGCATTTGGGGCCACGAAAAATGCCCCGTAGCCCTTTTGAGCCCAGCCGAAATGTCACACGGTTTAGGTCTGCTAGACCAGTGGAACTTGTTTTTAGCACAGGACAGAATGACAAACCGTCATCATGCGCACCCCTGGGTTCAAAATGCGGTGGCTCAAGTTAGAATTGCAAGTCATGCAGATTATTGGCCTTGTGTCACCAGTGACTTTTTAGTCAAGCCCTACTCCTTCACATGTTATCATGGCCGTATCAGATATCTTAGGGCAGCCAAACTATCTGAATTGCAACACATTTTCACACCTCATTTGGGAAGGCTGGATCTACGGCTCTGGTTGGCCGTTCAGATATATAATTTAATTGAAAACAATCAAAAGATAAGCCCCGGCATCGCGCCATGGGCCAGCCGAACGGCCCTGCGTTTAAACGGCAAGCCCGCTCTGGTACTCAAACTACACGGAGCGATCCGTTGTGAACGACGGGGAGGGGCGCAGAAAGCAGAGGATCCTGCAACGCGGGAATCTTGTCCGGGCACAAGCAAAACTAGACTACATCGTCTCTGAAAGTCTCAGGTATCTTTCCCCAGCCCTGAAAAGACCTCAGAAGCAATTGTGAAGGATGCAGCGTGTGAAATTCCCCATGTGACAAATACGAAACACACCAGAAGACACGTGTAAAGGTGAGGATGTGTCGGAGACACACCTGACCTGCTGGCAGGTCTGCGCATGGTGAAGGCCATCGAAGAGACTTCTGTATGTATGGAGGATCTCGGTAATACTGAAGAAGCTAAGGTCAGCATGCATGCACGGATGCTTCTTTGAAGTCAAGCGCGAATGTTGGGTCAAATGGATTTCTCCGTGGCAATGACCGAAAGTCGTGCTGCACTCCTGGTTGATCTCGTAGATCATGGCCCCAATTGCCCAATCGATGGGTTTGCCACCACTGCTGGTTTTGAACATGATCTGATTTGCCTGCGCTCAGGCAACAAATGGCAACAAGCAAAAGTATCAAAAGTATCTCCAAAAAATGAGGCTATGCAATTTTGAAACGTTCTTCTTCGCAATCTGCCTGAAGCTCGTAGCCAAAGTGCAGCAAGGTGTAGGCAAAAGTTGCGTGAAAGCAGAGATGAGTGCGGTCGTACTCATCCTCACAAGTGAATTAGAGGGAATTGGACCATATACTTCGCAGTCTCCCCAACTACTTGATTTGGAAAAACTAGAAATCATAAGAAATCACCCTCATGATTCATTGATTCATCATGATTAATATTTCTTTGGCCCTTTTTTTCTGCTGTGGCACAAAGGGCCACAGATTCTCCAAGACTTCTCCGAGGCTCTGCCACCCGAGCAAAGAGCATCTCCAACTGCACCAAGGTCAAAGAGCAAACGTAGCGCGTGGCAATGCGAATGTCCTCCAACTGCGCATCCACCGGAAGCCCCAAATCTGCCACCACGTCTGCAAAGTGAGCCTGTTCCGAAGGCACTGCTCCATGCTGTGTCAACCCTGGGAAAACCAAAAATAGAAAAGCTCTTTGGAATCTGTGCCATATGCTCAGCTTCAGAATTTCTCCATAGTTCTCCATAGTTCTCCATCTTTCTCCCTGCACTGCTCGGTTGCCGCACAAAGTCACGAAGTGATGGCTCGCACTCAAGCTATCATCGGATGCACACGTGCCGTACAAATTTTGCATTGCTGCCACATGCTGCCACCAAGGAACGAATGCCAAAAAGGGCACTTCGTAGACGCGCGGCTGATAAACACCATAAAATGAGCCTCGGGAAAGCCATGGAAAGCCAATGGAGACCCAAAGATCCCAAAAGTAAAGAGAAGTCAAGTTGAATGTAGCAGCTAAATGTAGCACTTGTATCTGCACAACAAAATTTTGACTGCTGAAGAGTGCCGGCCAAGCGCATTTTTCAATGAGGCATGGAGCATCCTTGTTGAAAATGCGCTTCACCAACGATTCACACCCATTGAAATCACTGGTTCCATTCATTCGGACCTAACAAGCGCAGGAAAAGATTTCTTCTTGACTGGAAGTGCTGGACCGCAGCTCATGAACCCATATGAACCCATAAATTGACCTTTTCAGCCAGATTCCATCAGATTCCGACAGTATACTCCAGTGCACTTGGGCAAAGCTGTCAGAAACTGATGACCTCGGAAAATGCTGCTGCCTGAATCGGTGCGAAGGATTCTCCGCTGTACGAGAACATTGGTGTGTAAATGTAGCCCTTCGAAAAGCAAGGGTGAGCAATCGTTGCCTCCTCAGGCCGCGGTTGCTGTGGCGTTGCAAACTGGAACCTTCATGACTTCATGACTCCAGACCACCACTAAAGTGATTGCTGAGACATGCTGAGACCTTTCAACTTGGAGGAGCCTCAAAACTGATGCCCCCTTCCCAGGAATAATCAAAGCGAGACTCCGATTGCACAGACAACAGGGCATCAGAAATGACAACGCTGGCTGTTCGGTGAGCAGCCTGCCAGCTGAACATGACTTCTGGGACTTCTGAATCCTTTCAATTCTATTTAGACTCTGTTTAGATTCTATTTGCTGCTCTATTTGTTCATATTTGTTCCATTCTTTGTTTCTGTCTTTGCTTCTCCGCGGAGCTCGCCTCTCGTTGACCGAAATGTAAGAAGGAATAGGAGTAGAGTTGGACGCGGTGAGGACCTCAGGGACACACGGTGCACAGGTCGCTGGTACCGAATGAATCGCTCACGTGGTACCAATGCTGTGCCAATGCTGTGTTGTTCACCTGTCGTTCACATGTCAAGGCACCCAGGTGAAGTGGAAAAGCATGTTGAATTGTGGACTTCTGCGGCATGAAGACGATTTGTGTCTGGACAGGTCATGGTCGATCCATGTCCGGAAGCACGATGCACGGAATGCACGGATGCAAATTTGCTGCTGAGGCACTGAGGCTCCACCCAAATCCAAGGAGCCAATGGTCGTTTGAGAGGTTGGAACCTGCTCGGAGATCCCAAGATCACAGCGATTTCGTTGCAAGGAATAAGGAATGTGTAATATTGTGTGCTTGGCCCAACCTCGTCGGGCTTGAGATTTCCCATCAAGTAGTTCCTGGTTTCTTCAGAGTTGCCAACTGTTTGCCATCGGCCCTCTGGATTTAAGGTCTGGACGCAGAAATCCAACCAAAAACGCCCTCCTCCTGTCCAGAGCAGAGCAAGACTGAATATCATGACCGCAGAATACCCTGACCCGAAGAATGCGACTTTGCCTCAGCCGAGTGCCAAGCCATTTGTGAAAAATGTATAAAAATGTGGGAAAGTGGCACCTGCCTCGCCAGTAGCCACTGATGCCATTTCATCTCCTTGCATGAAGCTGCCAGCAACATCAGCAACACTCACGGAAAATTGGAGTGGAAAAACCTTCTGAGCTGCAGGCGGAAGTGAAAAGGCAAGGTTCGGAAGTAGGAGCGAACATGCTCCTCGGTGTCATCAAATTAGCGATGGATCAGCCTGACGGCCTTGCCCTGAGCATCTGCTCATCGGCGCTCCGCCACCAAGTCTCCAAAATGCTTTCTCGCTCATCTGGGAAGAGCAGACGCATGCCAGCAGTAGCACGGAGATAGACTGGAATCTTTGCCCAGTCGTCTTTCTCCTCAGATCTGTCAAGTTTTGTTTTTGCTTCGCACCAACTGTCTTTCCTGACCTCAAATCATCCAAGTTTCCGAGTGCAAGAGTTTCATGGCATATTGAAGCAATGGCTTCAGGGATGCGCCCACATCATGGGGTCTTAAAGCGAAGGATGCGACGCCTGGAATAACACCTGGTGCAGTGACACGACCTGTGAAAACACTTTGAGCAAAATGAGGATGGTCCAATGGTCCATTCTGCGTCCATTCCAGTGCACAGCTGTGAAATCGCTGCCGAGTAGCTCGAGTCACCTACGACTTCAGGACAAATGATCTCGCCTTGGGGCTCATTTGTATTGTGTAGCTGCACTTTGGACATAACTTTGCACAACCTGACACCACTGATCTGAGCAAGACACTACCGGGAGTCGCCGTGGGGCGCCACCGGAGTACATAAATACGAGAGCCCTCGCTACCTCACGCAACATACATGGCCATCTGTGCATTGGCCATCCGTGCATTGGCCTTGCAGTCACACCGTCAGGCTGCGCACCTCCATCGATGAAGGCACCTACACCAGTGCAAATTAACGCAGAGTACTGTTAGAGTACCGTCTCTCTAGCCATGTGTCCATGGGATTCGATAGGTCCAGGCTGGTTTAATGAGAATGGTCAAATCACTCTTGGAAGTTCCTTTGAATGACGCCTTTTTCTCAACATGCCACAAGTGTACTGCTGAGCGAATCAAACGTCAGTTCCAATGCTCTGAGCAATGAACCGAATCTCCAGGGTTTGTGCTCAGAACCACCACCTCCATGGCCCTGCCAATCAGCAAGTGACCCATGCGCGACTTCGATTTGAGCATGAAGCGAGGAAAGCTGAGAAAGTTCAAGCCTCCACCAATACCCAAAGACTCAGGATGAAGAAGAGCATGGCAGGGTTGGAAATCAAACAAATTCAACAAAAAGGGTATCACTTGTGTATTGAACCAACTGTTTTGAAGTCATTCTGCTCATTTCAACCTTTCATGCTTGTGATTGAAAAGGTTTCCCTTGAGGTCCTTCATTGATCTTTTGCCTCCGGCATTTCAGCTAAGTCTTTGCACACAAGCGTTGTAAGCGCCGAACTTTTCCTACAAAGCTCCTACTCTTGAGCAGGAAAGGGAACGGGGTTGCTCTGAAAGACTTGACAGAAAGGCGACAGCGGGACAGCGGTCCTCGCCAATGTCGCCGGTGAACACAAGCCGAGCATGTAAGCCTTGGACGAACCTTGCGCGAGCCTTCTACAAAGATCGTCCAACGCCTTGATGCGCTTGATGCGCTTGATGCACTTGATGCGCCTTTGCGTTTAAAGGTCTTTGAATATCTTTGACTGCTTCTGTAGCAGCTTCCCTGCATGCTCCGCTGCCTAATTTTTTGCACGCCACCATGCTGATTGGGCAATCGCATTGCGATCTGTACACTGTACACCATTTCCCATCGGCAACTAATGATTGAACGGCCTCCGGCCACTTCAAAGCAAAATGAAATACGGGTGAAACTCTGGCCTGCCCTAGAAGCAGCGGCCCAGCACAGATGGTTCATCACCGAACCGAGCGGACAAAAGACTCCAGCGTCACTTTCACTAGCTGTTTGTCCTTCACTGAGTAGAAGTCCTGACATGTCTTGGGCAAGATGCAAAGCGCCAAACCCTGGGCACAACTGGGCACAACTAGCTCAACTAGGTAGCTGGGCACACACCGGATAAGCAAACGCAAAGATAGAAAGGTTTGATATTTTTTCAAGTTTTTGCGAAAGTTGTGCGATTTTTTGACGGTTTTTTGACGGTCTCGTGAGGCCATGGGCTGCAGCTGGGAAACTTGACAGACCTCTCGCAGCAAACGACGGTCGTGGGAAGTGACCACCACGCTTCCCTCAAACTCCTGCAGAAAGCCGGAGCATCTGGCAGCATCTGGCAACTCCAAGTACCTTTCAGAAAAGTTACGACTTTAATATACTTAATATTTATGATAAGACTTGTGTAACTTGGAGACTAGTTATGACCTCAATTCATCCACCTCCCCATTTCTACCCATACATGTTTCCGTCTTCCCAAGAAACACCGCAATAAAGTCACACAAAGTGCTTCAGCTCCCGGCCTTCAAAGCGTCTCCCAAGGCTTCGACGGTCTGCAGGTCCAAGTGGTTGGTCGGCTCGTCCAAGACCTGGGAATCGCAGCAGCAAAGCAGGTTACTTCTCTGATCAAATCGGATCAAATTTGGAAAAGGGACGAGAAAGGAAATCTGCAGAATCGAAATCAGAGAATTGACAGAATCAAGGCATCTCCTAAGTCCGATCCAGAATCAAAACCAATCAAAAACCAACAAAAAACCAATCCTCTGGACATCCCGTGGTCACCAAAGTCTCAGTTTGCAACCAGCACGTGAGGCGCTCTCAAGGTTGCAGCTGCTAAGGCCACGCGACTTCGTTCTCCACCAGAAAGGGACCTGGCATCGGTGGCGTCGCCAATATCGCCGTGATGTGCTGTACCCCTGTTTTTCTGAGTATCGGAGAAATATGGAGAAATATGGAGAAATTGATGAAGTTGAAACTCAACGGAATGCTCATGGCAACCCAATGGGAAGCCGTTGATGTCTATATATAGCGGAAACATGGTCTAAATCATTTGGAATCTATTGGGAACCCATAGACATCCATGGAAGTCACGGAAGTCCATGGCCGCACGTCTGCCAGCATCCACAGCATCCACACGTTGCCGAGTGGCTTGATGGGTTGAACGGCAAGGCGTCCCAGGCCAAAGCTGCCCAAGTGTGCTCGGACTTCGTGATCCTTCAAAGTTGGATGACCTCAGACGGGGTTCAAACAGAAAGGCTGTCTGGCTATCAACCAGGATCTGTCAGTGGAACGTCCTCACCTTTGATAGCAAAATCAACAACAAAGACTCAAGGCATCTCAAGACCATAAATGGGGAGGGCAAATTCCACTGTCGCATTTTCCAAATGTTAAACTCTGCCATGCCAATGTGATGATATTGTGAATGTTCCAAGCATCTTACTTTCGCACAACGATTCCAAGGGTGTTGCATCGTTTGGCAGGTCATCCGCCTCCCCAGCCCACATGGCAACGGAGTCACTAAATCACAATGTGTTGAGACCAGAAATGTGGCAGGAACGCCCTCTGGCCTGGTGCTGGTTGAAGAAACCCACTACCACACCTCTAGTCCCGGGCAAAGTGTCCGCTGTCTCATTCCCGAAATTCATGGAGAGTTCAAATGACAGCAACTGGCAATGGAACTCCATGGTGCTACTGAGCTACTGGGTCATATTCTCAGGCATTTTCGCTTGGATCATCTCATGATTAATTGTTCTGTTGCATTTCTACAATCATATATGTATACGAATCATGTCGATCAGACTGGCTCAGACCAAGGTGAACCAAGGTGCGTGGTTGCTGATAGACTTCACCCGAAAGGCAGGCCAGCTCCCCCACTAAGGTTCGCAGCAGGGTGGTCTTGCCACTGCCGTTCACGCCCAGAATTCCTCCAAAAAAAAACAGGCAAAAAATTGGCAAAATTATCTTTTTGTTGAGCCGCTAAGCCATGAAGCTTTATGTCAGTGCTGGTCAGCAGCTCAGCCAAGGATCAGCGTAAGGAGACTCTATGAGCTGTGCTCAACAGAACATGTACATTTCGACCGAATGAACTGCAGCTTTGCGCAAGACTTTTCGACTCCGTGTTTGATCCACATGAGGAGCAGTTGTCAAAGCCCTGTTTCTGATAAAAGCATGCCCAAAATCAAACACAAAATTGTTTCACTACCACAAATGAGATGAAAACCCAAGCACACAAAGGACACCTCTGCGCTGTATTGCCACGTCTCCTATGCGAGATTGAGCTCGGATGTCAAGGTCAAACTTCTTTATCAGCGGAGCCGATTTGTCCTTGTGTCGCACAAGTTCGAGTGAATCCATCTCTGTGTGGCAAAAACGGAATTGAAATGTCATCTCCACCATCTCCACCTTTAGATTTCAAAATGTTTCACACCATTTCAAGCCAAGGATCATAGCCCACCACCACGTCGCGGCATTGAAGCAGAGCTGCCTCAAAGCCCAAAGCTCCAGCAGCCTTCAATTTCAGCCGCACCGCCTGTTCCTGGTGTCAAGTGCAACAGCAGCGTCAACAGGGGCGGCAACAGCCATGGTACACAGTTCTGCTTTCTCTGTGCGCATTCTATCAGATTCTGTCACAGAAAAAAACTCAAAAGAATCAGCCTAAGTCGACCTGTCCCGGATCAAAACTTTTCTTTACTGGCCGCACTGGCCGTGGTTTCCTTGTTCTCCACCTGGAGCTGCTCCATGGCTGCACCAACGGTGTTATAGCTAAATTTGAACTTGTGACCTCCGGCTCGTTCTAAGCCCACTCGGTTGAAGGACCAAGGCTTATCGTCCAAGCCAAGCTTTGTGCGTCGGCTCGCCACCGCCTTGAGCAAGTTCTCATTGTTGGTCTTTCGGCCACGTTGCCTCTTCAAATCGCCGCAAAGAAGCAGCAAAAGGAACCTCTTCCGAGAAGGATTTTAAAAAAATGCGGAGGAACAAAAAAAAGTTTCCCAAAATTCTCACTGATTGATCTGTTGAGTGGCTCCATCTCCTTGACTTGTTTCTCCATCTTGTCTTGCTTGTCGTGCTGCCGCTGCGCCAGTTCTGCTCGGTGCTGCTGGTCTCTCTCATGGGCATCCTCAAAGGTAGAATAGTTGCCTGAGGAAAGATTCGTACTGCTGAATCATTCTGAAGCCATGAACATCGGCGGCCATGGATCTGTGGTCCAAAATCCATCTGAACTGGTGTGATTCAAATCCAGAAGCTAGAAGCTACAAACAGCATGTTTCACCGTTTCACCCCGAGATTCTGGAAGAATGCCCCTCATCTTCTGGGTTGTGGATGCAGGTCTAGCCGCCTGGCCTGAGTGGACCTGCAGCTTCATTTCGAAAAGCCGAAGAGTCATGGTACTCACTTTGTCCAGGAAATCCCGATCGTGCGAAACCACCACCAGGGCCACTTCATTCAATTCCTCTGAGACCAAATATTTTTCCAACCAAAGGATGGCTTGCCAATCCAAGTGGTTTGTCGGCTCATCCAATAGCAGAACATTGGGCTTCGCGAGTAGTGCCTTGGCCAACGCCACGCGCATGCGCCATCCACCACTTAGAAGCCGTGTTGGTTTCCGGAGGTCAATCTCTTCGAAACCCAAGCCTCAGTCCGGCTGAGGTGGAATAGGATTTATGAAAAAAAACCTAAAAAAGTAGCCGAGAAAAAGAGGATGTACTGACATGCGGCACCGCAAAATGCATTGCAATGCATTCATACTCAACGTATCTCAATGACTTCTCCATGTATCTCACTGTTGACAGGTGGCCTTTCAGGATGACTTCGGCTTGTCCTTTCATTGAGTCCGCCCCAAGGATCCGCAGTCGATCTCGTATGTCCGCCAAGATCTCCACCACCTTGGCCTGCACCTCTGCCGTTGCCTCCTCAGCACGCACCTGTCACACAGAGTTGCACAGAGTCGCACAGCATTGACTTTGCTTCCTCTCCCTCTTCCAACATCTTCCAACATCTTCCAACTTCCAACTCATAAAATGACCTGGTCTGAGTTCGCCAAGTTGCCTCAGCTTCCAACGCTTCAGCCGCCTTCTTTTCCTGCGCTTCGGCTTCAAGCAGGGCTTCTCGCGCAGCTTTGCCACGAAGGCCACTCAGCTTGCTCTCGTACATGGCCTAGCCCCCGAAAACACTTGAAATCTAAGAGAACATCCAAATGGCGAGGCATGCCGAGGCAATCTAGAAAAATCTAGAAATATCTAGGTGGTGTTTCAGGTGGGTTTTCATGTTCGAAGTCCTGAAGCTGACTTGGCAGTTTGCTCAGTGGAGCTCCCCCTAAAGGAAAAAGTAGCACGAGCTATGCATTGGGCAACTCGTGTGGTGGGGCCGTACTGCAAGAAACAGCCGTGAGGTTGCAAAATAAATGAGCACAAAGGAAGGAAGGGAACAAGTTGGGACAAGTTGGGATATATACGTAGAAGAATTTTCAGAAACGTGACGTCTGAAGCGTGAGCCTAGCCACCGCCTTGAAGAGACTCCGTTTAGCCAAGAGGTGCTCGTGTCTCCTCAAAGCCTTCACAGCATCCACAGCAGATCCACTGTGCGACAGAGCCAGGGAACTTTCCTCTTCCAACAACTCCTGGAGTTCCTTGTGAGCAGATACCACCTCGGCGAAGGCCACTCAGATCAGAAGCACAAGTCAACAAGCGAGACACCAAAAACATATGGAAAAACAATGAAAAAACATCTGCAAGATGCTAAAAACAAATGATGAATGATGATTGAATATGGAAGCTATATGGGATCAACTACACAGGAATCGATACATGAAGAGAAACACACGCATCATAGCAAAATGATTGCTCTTGGCTCAGCTTGATCGCAGTCTCCACAGCCGTTCTCTCATCTCCTACATCCTCTTGGTCCACCAGCAGCGTCACGCAGTTGGCTGGGTAGCCAGGGATTCGTCCCGATGCCATCGATCGGAAGAGGGTAGATTTCCCTGATCCGTTTCGACCTACGAAACCATAGCGTTGCCCCGGGCAAAGTTTCAAATGGGCATCCTTCAGCAAATCTCGGCCAGCCACTGAAATGCAAAGATCGTGGACGTCCACTTCAGCTACTGCAGATGTGATCCTCAAAAGACCACATTCTGCCCACGGCTCGAAGAGAAAAGACACCAGCACTGTTTTACGAAGGACCGACCTGTTTGCCTGGTAGCCTCGTGATTCATTCACTACAGACATGAAGGAAACTACTCCAAATTACTGCCAAGAGATCCAATGCATTCTGTTTTCAACATTTGCACATTGGATCTCAATGGCGAGCAACTCATCTTCCACCGCCTCACGGTGAAACCTTGACACGCGCGCTTTAACCTCCACCAGGGATTCCAGGGGAACCTCGGCTCTTGTCTCAGCCTTCCTCAGCGCGGCAAAAGACTTGGAGCTCAACTACGCACCATGACGCCGCGGTCAAAATAACCAAGATGGACAAGAATGCCTGAGGCAACACAGAGAGAAAACCTGTCCCAGAAATGGATTGAAGTGGACAAATGATTTTGAAGGCTGCTGAGTTTCGCATCGCTCTTGGCTTTCTTTTTCGTCCGAGGCTTGGCCTTCGCTTTGGTGCCTTCGCGTACCAGTCACAGCAAGCAGCGGAATTGCCATGTAGAAAAAAACCAAAGCAAAAATTAAACAACAAAATGGTAGCACCAATTTCGTCTATCTACCCTATGCTACTCCATTCCATTCGATTCTATTCTATTCCATTCTATTCTATACTCTATACTCTATACTCTATACTCTGTACTATATACTCTAATCTATTCTCTTCTATTGTATCCTCTTTTATCCTATTCTATTCCATTCCATTCCATTCCATTCCATTCGATTCTATTCTATTCTATTCTATTCTATTCCATTCTATTCTATTCTATTCTATTCTATTCTATTCTATTCTATACTACGCATTTCTGCGCGATTCTAGTTCTATTCTGTTCTGTTCCTAAAATTTTCCGTGTCTATTCTATTCTGTTCTCTTCTGTTCTATTCTATGTCTGTTTTTTTCCTATTTCTATTCTATTCTGTTCTGTTTGTTCTATTTCAATTTCGATTTCTACCTCTTTCTCGGAATAAACTAGAATATAGAGATAGAAATGGAAATAGAAATGGCAATAGCTATAAGAATACCAATGGAAAGAGATGGAAAAAGAAATCGAAATAAAATCAGAACAGAAATAGAGACAGAATGGAGTAGAAATAGAAACCGAAACAGACATATAAATTCGAGAAGAGAAGAGAAAACAAGAGAATGTATAAAAACAGAATTAGAGGAGAATGGAGTAGAATAGAACATAGTAGACTACCAGACTGGAATAGGATGGAATAGAATAGAGTTGAATTGATGGAATATACTAGACTTGAATTGATTTTTGTTTAAATAGAGTAGAAAAGAATAGAATCGAAGAATCGAATAAATTGGAATGGAATAGAATGGAAGCAGACAAAATCCATCTACGCTAGCCTTACTCTGGCCTCATTTTCCCAAGCATGTTGATATGTGCCAGGGCCAGCGCAAAAAAAGAATCGGAACCTGTTGCGCTGCTTTCCTCTGTCGGCTCCGCCTGTTGCGACAGCGGACAGAAGCTGCGAAATTTTGTTGAAGAAAGACTCTTGGGGGGTTGCTAGAAATACGGCCAAATATCTGTCGTGGTCAGCATGTTAACATCCCACCTCAACTTCTTGCGAAGGGTAGCCAAGATCTGAGCAAATCAACAACTAGAATAAAACTTTGCAACGGTCTTGTGCCAAACGGACTGATTTGCTGATGATTGTGCTGCCAGAGACGCTACTTTTGTTTGAGCGACAGTTCAGCTATGAAAGTCCGAACGAATTTTCCAGGTCTCATGCACGCACGGTATCACAGCCCCCATCCATTACCATTCTTTTCACGTGGTGGCAAAAAATTGAAAAAAATCGAAACCTCGTTCGGCCCTATGCTGAGTCTGCCGCTCACAGGAGTAACCAGCGTTGGCGTGGCCGCAGGGGTGGACGCAGCAGCTTTCGAGCCGCCCAAATTGAGCACTTCGCAGAGGCGTTCCAGGCCACCATCTGCCTCTGCCTGAGCAGTGAAGACCGCTTAAATTCATCGGTCCGTCCTTGCGGGTGGCAAAAACCCTGCCTCTTCCAACCATCCATCGCAGCACTCTCGCACATCCTCCTTCAAGCCGGTGCTGACTGACTATGGAAACGGTTTACAAATCACAAGAGCGTCCGTGGGCGATTGTGGATCACACAAGTTTGTGACCTAATGAGCAGCACAACACCCCCCTTCAAGTTCCACGAAGCATTGCAACGCACAACCATCCTCGGAGCTGGCATCTGCCAACGCCGTGGACAAATAGCTGATGACACTGTCCTTGCCAGGAACGATTCGAGCTAGCCTACATTGACTCCGCACATGTTGAAAACATTTACGTCAATCGTTGATGTGAAGACCCTTCCACACTTTTGAATCTTGATGATCGAAGGAAGTTTACAAGCTAAACCTTCCGACAATATGGACAGATGCAAAAGCACAACCATGAAGGAAGTCAGACGATGGAGACAGTCAGCAGATGAGAAAATCAGAAGAGAGAAGATGCAGGCACGGGAGAAGGTAGGAAAGTCGCGAAACATTATGTTTTTCCAATGTTTTGTCGCTCCGGAGGGTCGGAAGGTAGGCTCGCTAAAGCGGCGCGTGCGGAGACCTTTCGGCAAATGAGAGATGAAAAATTGCACGCCGTTGTGGCGCAAAGCGCCTTTTCAAGTAAAAAATTACAAAACACCTCACGTTCGGACCACCTTTGGAAGCTAAGGTGTGGTAAAAATGCACGGCGTTTTGGCGCGAACCACGTTTGGAAGTAAAAAGTGTTAGAAAGTGTGGGGTTCGGAGCAGCTTTGGAAGTTGAGATGTGGAAAAAATGCACGGCGTTGTGGCGCGAAGCACCTTTGGAAGTAAAAAAGTTAAAACTGTCACATTCGGACAACTTTTGGAAGTTTTAAGTTGGACAAAGCGCACGGCGCTGTGGACCAAAGCGCGTTTGGAAGTGAAAGTGTGCAAAACACCTCATTGTCGGACCACCTTTGGAAGTTGAGATGCGGGAAAAATGCACGGCGCTGTGGCGCGAACACATTTGGAAGTGAAAATCGTACAAAACTGAGCGTCTCGGAGCACTTTTTGACGAGTGGATGACGATTCGATGTCGAAAAAGTGCACGCCGTTGTGGCGCGAAGCACATTTCTATGTCAGAAGTGTTAAACACTGAGGGTTTAGGATCGGTTTTT
Organism: Symbiodinium sp. clade C Y103; assembly: GCA_003297045.1. Taxonomy (NCBI): domain Eukaryota; class Dinophyceae; order Suessiales; family Symbiodiniaceae; genus Cladocopium; species Cladocopium sp. clade C. The sequence goes on along the minus strand of BGPT01001995.1, from coordinate 22,948 downwards.
GAAATTTGGATGTGACTACACCACTCCTAAAAAGTACGAGCGCAAGTACAATTACAACCACAACTACAACCACAAGTACAACAACAACTACAACTACATTACCTTTCCTTACCATTAAAACGACCACTACAACTACAGCTCTGCCATCCATGATTCACAGCAACGAACCTCTCCTTTACGTTTCCTAGTTTTTTAAAATTCCGCCACCGCCTTGTGCAGTACTACTGCTATTCTCAAGGAAAAATCATAACATCCAGCAACCCTCCAACAAAGACTGAACGTGACATTGCGGTCCTCGGCATTCGGGGCGAGTTCCCGAAGCAATGAAGCCAGCATAGCGCCATCCGGCATCCCACCCAACGGCGGTGAGGAATATAAAAAGACTGGAAATGCCATATGGTCCCAAGACAAAACAAAAAAATAAGGGAATTGCAGGGTGCTGTCTCGAAGAAAAAATTCATGAACTGCCGAAGAAGGCTGGGTGGATTCCCGCTGCTCTGTTTGTTCTTCACCCCGTTCGTTCCGACTATAAATTTCGCCCCAGACAGTGTATGGGCCAAAAAACGGGACACTGCGCAAAGAACCTCTCACATCTTGCAATCTGTGTCCTGCACCAAATTCCTACAAATAAGTGATAAAATTTAGCCGAGAAGTAACAAGTATACCTGGAATCATTTTAAATTGACATTTGCATGTGATAGTGACAATTCGAAACACATTAACCCTTGGTACAATGCCCCACGGTTTGGAACCCGAAATGTTTCTTCTCTGCGACGACCATATCCTTGGTTTGATTGATTCCATCAAAGCTCAACTCATTAATCCCACAGGACGCAATTGCCAAGGTTCCGGGAGTCGATTTCCAGCATGCCACTCATCCAAGACCCAAAGGCTGAAACCCAACAGTCACTGCGGCTAGGATTTGACACAGGCCACGGGGTTCGGCTACGTTTGGGCCAACTCTTGTCAAACGGTGCAGTTTTGCTGCACTCGCGGCGCTCTGTTGTTTCAGGCCGGGTGTCAGGGTAGGACGGTCAAAGCAAGGCGATTTTCACATATTTAATATTCGGAGTCATTTCGGATAGCAAGCGAAGGTCTCTGCACATTTTTTTTCATATGCCAGACTAATGCTCGTTGCGTGTTTCTCCCTTGGCGTGATTGTGGTACGGTGCATTTTTTTGCTGCATCGATCGTGGGCAACCCTTGTAGGCAAGAGCCTCAATTCAAGGAAGCATTCGGTCAAACTGCAGATGCATAGGGTGGTGCTGAATGCAGGTCTCACGGACGGTCGCGTGGTTCACGCGGTATCATCAAACGCCGCCGCGTGCATGCAAGTGCTTTTACCATTATGGCGTGATTTTTTTGGTATTATACGTTTTATGGTTCATGTTAAATGTGTTGTGCTGAATGTTCTATGTTGTGTCTTTCTATTTCATTTGAAATGTGATTTGAGAATTGTGATTTGTTAAGTAAGCACAAGGCGCTACGGTGTCGAAATTTTGCTACGATCTTACAACTGCTGGGGCGTGCGTTTTCGCCGGTGCAGGTGAAACATTGAAAAAAAAATGTGTGCAGAGGAACAAGCGAACAAAACTAGACGGCGGATGGCCCGAGAGCGAACAGAAGTAGAGTGAGATATGTAACTGTGAAAATCCTATGGCACGAAATTTACAGAGATAAATAAATGAAGACGTCTCAAAGAAAGAAGACGTCAATAAATGAGGCACAAATAAAAAGAGATTAAGGAGTATGTGAAACGTGAAGATGTGAGGATGTGAAGACGTGAAGATGCGTGATGTGAAGAGATGAAGATGTGAGCATTTGAAGATGTGAGGATGCGATGAGGTGAAAATGTGAATATGTGAAGATGTGAAGAAGTGATGATGTGAAGATGGGAATATGGACGAGGAGACAAAAACACCACAGACGCCTTTGCAATCTTTCACACACAGACCCTTTCCACACAGACGCTTTACACACAGGCACCTTTATACACAGGCACCGTTACACACAAACGCTTTTACACACAGACCCTTTTACACACAGGCCATTCTACACACAAATAATTTTACACACAGACCCTTTTACACACAGACACTTTTACACACAGACGTTTTTACACACGAAAACTTTTACACACACGCTTTTACACACAGAGGTTTTTACACACAGATGTTTCTACACACAGACGCTTTTACACACAGACGTTTTTACACACAGAAACTTTTACACACAAATGCTTTTACCCACAGGCGTTTTTACACACAGACCCTTTTACACACAGGCCATTTTACGCACAAACCCTTTTACACACAGACGCTTTTACGCACAGACCCTTTTACACACAAGCCATTTTACACACAAACAATTTTACACACAGGCCCTTTTACACACAGACGCTTTTAAACCGAGACGTTTTTACACACAGAAGCTTTTACACACAGACGCTTTTACACACACACACACACACGCTTTTACACACAGAAGTTTGTACACACAGACGCTTTTACACACAGACCCTTTTACGCACAGACGCTTTTACACACAGATGCTTTTACACACAGGCGCTTTTACACACAGACCCTTTTACACACAGAAACTTTTACACACAGACCCTTTGACACACAAGCGCTTTTACACACAGACCCTTTTACACACAAACAATTTTACACACAAACAATTTTACACACAGACCCTTGTACACACAGACACTTTTACACACAGACGTTTTTACACACAGAAACTTGTACACATAGACCCTAGACAGACGTTTTTACACACAGACCCTTTTACACACAGACGCTTTTACACACAAACCCTTTTGCACACAGACGTTTTTACACACAGATGTTTTTACACACAGGCGGTTTTTCACACAGACCCTTTTACACACAGAAGTTTTTGCACACAGACTTTTTTACACACAGACCTTTTTACAGACAAACCATTTTACACGCAACCAATTTTACACACAAACCCTTTTACACGCAGACCCTCTTACACACAGACACTTTTACACACACGCTTTTACACACAGACCCTTTTACACACAGACGCTTTTACACACAGAAGCTTTTACACAGAAACGCTTTTACACACACACGCTTTTACACACAGAAGTTTTTACACACAGACGCTTTTACACACAAACCATTTTACACACAGACGCTTTTACACACAGACCCTTTCACACACAGAAATTTTTACACACAGACCCTTTTACACACAAGCCCTTTTACACACAGATGTTTGCACATATAATTGCACTTGCATTGCGTGAAGGGTTCGTTCAGCACAACTTACATCGCAATTTTACCTCTGTTTTTGACGATCAAACTTCGTTTTACGCGTGAAGGGTTTATCCGGGACACGTGAAATCGCAAATTTACCCCTGTTTTTGACGATCGAACGTTGTTTCGTGCGTAAGGGTTGCCGTGGACAACTTTCAGCACAGTTGAAATCGCAATTTTGCCCCAGTTTTTGACGATCGAACCTCGTTTCGTGCGTCAGGTTGCCGCGGACACCTTCCAGCACAGTTGAAATCGCAATTTTACCTCGTTTTGACGATCGAACCTCGTTTCGTGCGTAAAGGTTGCCGCGGACACCCTCCGGCACAGTTGAACTCGCAATTTTACCTCAATTTTTGACGATCGAACCTGGTTTCGTGCGAGAGGGTTGACGTTTCGTGACGGCTCGTCGGCACTGCCCGCAGCTTAACAAGAGAAAGAAGAAGAAGGAGAGAGTGAGAGGAGAGAGAGAAAGGGGCAGAGAGAGAGAAAGAGAGAGGAAGAGAGGGAGAAAGAGAGAGAGAGAGAGAGAGATTGTGAAGATGTGAAGATGTGAAGATGAGAGGATGTGAGGATGTGAACATGTGAGGATGTGAAGATGTGAAAATGTGAAAATGTGAAGATTTGAGGATATGAAGGTGTGAAGATATGAAAATGTAAAGATTTGAGGATGTAAAGATGTGAAAATGTGAAGATGTGAGGATATGAAGATGTAAAAATGTGAAGATGTGAAGATGTGAAGATGTGAAGAAGTGAGGATGTAAAGATGTGAAGATGTGAAGATGCGGGGATGTGAGGACATGAGGATGTAAAGATGTGAAGATGCGGGGGTGAAAACATGGAGATGTGAAGATGTCAAAATATGCAAATCCAACTTTTACAAGAACCTTTCGCTCAGATGCTCTCGGGAAAAATTGAAACCCAATAAGGTGTAGCTGCAATCCGTTCCAATTCTTCAACCTCCCGCCTGTTTTTCGCAGTGAAAAACGAACACCTGGGCGCATGAAATTCTACAGCAGGTAGCGTTGGGAAATGACTCCTGCGTAGACCGGCCCGGATCAAACATTACCTAATTGCTGATCCACTTGCAAATATGAACATCCGCACTGAAACGAAAAACCGTGGGTAGAGACGCGTTTACAATTATCCCCTTTTTCAAAACAAGTTTTGCATGGGTGTCCTTGGTGGGTTGCGCAACCGGGGGCTGCTAGACAATTTCGAACAGAGGAAAGGATGCCACAGCACCACATGACGACAGGCTGCAAGCATCCACGACATGCACCAGCACCGTCCGCATGCAAAATATACAACGACTCCGGGGATGCCTTGTGGATAAGGGATGGCATCAGGATGCTGGTTTTCCCGATTTGCTAAACCAAATTCGCGCAATTGTTGTAAACAATTTTTTTTCATTAAATTGAGTCCCTGTGCGCGAACATGACGATTTTGAAACGAATTTTCACAAACATTCCCTTCAAACAGAAAAACCACAGCGGACCGTCGCTTTCGATCCGAAAACCGCGCAGTTGCTTTCATCTCGGCAAACGGGTGTTATTTTGTGTTGGTTTTAAGGCGATATTTCTCTACCTTTCGTACGGTTATACGTTTTACCGGCCCAAAAGTTATCAGCAATCTAGCATACGTCATGAATGCAGCTCGAGCATAATTTGTCCACCGGGACGGGGGAAAAAAAAAACGTAATGTTCCGGAGGAAAAATTTGAATTAAATCAGGTGTGGCCCTTGGAACTCTAAAATTGATTCAGCTATACATTGGAAGAGCTATCATTTCTAGCACGTGCTTGCGTGGTTGTTTTGATGTCCCAATTTTTCTAGCTGCGGCAGCGGTTTGGAACCCCTTCTCTCGTATATTTCCTGCACAATACAAAAGTTGAATGACATGGAATGCGTTCCCCATACCACATGAGGTAAGGGAAGGCCCAGCTCCACGTTGTTCCAGGAAAACCTGATTGTCAAAGCATCAATGCAACCTTCCATCACGAAAACGAACTAACAGCAACCCTTGCGGCTCCAGAGTGCAGTGAAAGTTACCGCCGAAACGCAATCCCAAAAAAAATCTTATGTTGTTTGAAGAATGTCCCCGCTCGATCAACAACAGTGTTGCACATTTAGAAGGGAACAGTTTTCGGGTAGTCGTACGTTGCTTCGACACAATTGTGCATCTCCTTGACGGAAATGATATTTACGGAGGTGATACTTCCGTCTTTGGATCAACAAATTGACGCGGAGGAAAAAATGCGCATGAATGAGGAAAATAAACAAACAGGGATTTTTTTTTCTTTCACGGTGGGTCGCGTAAGGTGCCACGCGGTCAGTATGTGAAAGTCATGCTACGCGGGGTGGAACGGAATTAGACAGCTTTCCTGATTACAAAATTTCCTGCTTTGGAAGGTGGTAGCATTTTCCAACAGGGAGGGGAGAAAGTTGAGACACCTAAATCTACCCGACTATGCTATTTCTTAATGTTTTCACGTCCTCCGCCTTACATACGTCTATCCAACGACCCCTCCCCTGACCAAAGCGATACATATGTTCATATCTGGTTGGCACAATAAAGAAAATCAAAAGGTTAAGTCGTGAAGAGACACCTGGTCCCACATCGGATCAGTTTGACAGATAAAAACTAATATCGCTACTGTCATTGGGCAAGGCCTTCAACTGCTTACCAACGGTGACGTCCACCCAATTGGCAATGAGAATTGCACGCAGTCTCGCACACATGATATATCAGTCCGTCGCTTTCATCATTGACAAGCAACCACGTGAAAGTCGATCTCCACATCCATCTTTGCATGGCGCCAAGCTAGATCAAGTTTGATTGTGTCATTTTTTGTTCGATAATTTTATATCATTTTTCCAGCGTCCCACAACAAACTATTTCCTCTAACCAAGTGCTCCTCCGATATTATTTTTTCCCGCATTTTCGGTCCCAGCCTTTTGAACAGACGTAACCACAAGGTCAAGCCAAAGTACAACTAGACGGCTATGACGCAAACACTGTTCATCTATGGCTGCGTGACAGCCTTGTGGCGCGTACACGCCTTGTTATACCTGTAGCCCACACGGCTCAGCACCGCAACTGCGTCGCAAAAGGTTTTCGTAAAACGTTTTTTGTCGACATTTGTTTGAGGATAAATTGAAGACTGGAGTTCGCGCAAGCTGGGACGCGTTTTGGAGTGATCGGATTGCTTTCTCCGCCGCTAATGTTGCACGGCACATGACAGCATGGCCAGCTAAAACTACACTATCGCATCCCGTCACTTGGGAACAATTTTTTTTTGCACCGAACCATTTGGGAGACGAGGGCGCCCAACACAACGTTGGGACGACCATCATTCACAATTTACCATGCGACACCTTCAAAACGAAACCTGGATTTCGATTGCAGCACGCACTTCCGTTTTGAATATGGGTGATCGGTAAAGGTCTATAAATCGAATTTTGCCGAAACCGTTTGAAAGATTAGTCCCGGTTTTTTTTTTCCCCTGTCAGTAAAAGACCGTGGTCATTGTGAATTGACCCGGACGGGCGAAGGGAAGAAAAAACAACTTGCTGTGAGTTGTTTTCCTAGTTCCAAGGCAAGCTCGGGAAAAATATTTTGCTTTGCTGAAACGAGGCAACAAGCGTACCAAGCTGAATTGAACCCCCCATTGTGTCTTTTAACCCCCTGCCTGTCAAACGATGGATAAGCAAATTGGATCCGGTCAGAAAGGGTTAAACCTAGAAAAAAAATGTCTCAATTTTCCTGTTGCACGGGCAAGAAAATATGCGACAGTAATAGGGAATTAAGAAAAAAAACAAAACAAACCACGGCGACAAAGACTACGTGCCAAATGATGCGAACCTCATTTGGCCGCAATGGGGCGCCTAACTAGTAACAAGGCTCCAAAATGGATGCGAATGACATGGTTGGACCATGTCACTGCGCCCAAACATGTCGAACGACTTTTTGTTGATATAAAACTAATTTTGAAAACGACTGTGAGCTGATTGAATTTGGCCCATGCGAGTGGACTCGCTGTTGTGGCACCACGACCTTGTGTCAAGGAACCGATACTGCTACGATGCGTTCATTTAAAAAAAAACTGGGGTGCAGGCCAGGATGCCACCATTGAGTTCGCAGACAAGGGCACACGACTTGCACATGTTGTGGAACCTTTTGTCGTGAATGCCCCCAATTGAAACCGTATAATTGCAAATTCCTCACACAAAACTCGGATCACAGGAACAAATTCGGAAACATAATTTTAATATGTGGGAAGGTCCTGAGCACTCAGGACCTCGTGCATATGATCAGTAAAGCGGTTAATATCCAAAACACGTCTTCATCCCTAACCGTTATCCCCCACCAATACCCCCTCCGACCTCGATGCAGCCCGATTTACCGTTTTTATGGCACATAGGACTGGAAACAACGCGGTCACGTCCGTTACCACGGCGACGCGGTAATTTGCATAAGCCGACCCAGACTGTCGTCAACGCATGGGCGCGAACAACTGCGATTTCTTATATACCTGCTGTGTGATCTTTACTGTTGTTCACATTACTTTCCACAGCCACGCCGACGCACGGCAAATGAATGGAGCATCTTGGCGATTTGGTGCGAACATGTTGAAACACGATGGTCGCGTCCATCACGCCAACGCCGCCGCAACCCAATTTGTTCTTTGCAGTGTTCGGACTGTTGAAAAAACATTGGCGTCAAAAGTCAATATTAGAAAATCTCACCAAAAAGTTGCAATTTCAAAAGCAAAGCATTGCAAGTGACACTGTGAACATGGTGCGGCCAATTGACTCTGGATTGAATTAGCCAAACAAATCTGTCATACAGGTTCGGTTAATCAATAACTTAAAAAAAATCGCGAGGCATTTGTTGCGGCACCGGCTTGATGACTTCTGTGTGTTGTCGGCGTGGCAATGGCCAAAAATTCTTATGTTTCACCTTGTTTTCGGTTTCACATTGTTTTCACCAGACACATGCAATCATGTTTCATATAGAGTTGCGCGCAAACGCGACGCCGGTAGGCATGCAAGATCAAAACCAAACAAAGATCAAAGTAGAACTTTGTTACAGGACCCCTGCGGCGGTTTTTGAGTACATACCCTCCAACACAAAGGAACAACAAAACATTGTTGCAGAGCATTCTCGAAGGACATGTTGAGAAGGTACTGCATGGCAACATTTTCTCCATAATGATGGTGGTGATATGAAACTGTGTTTTTTTGGTTCCAAATTTATTTTTGCAGCATGATTTCGCCGTGTTTTTTCCAAATTTTTGCGCCACAAAACCATTGCCGTTGCCGTTTCCAAAGCAAAGGAATAAACGCAAACAAACCGACAGAAAAAAGAAATGCATGGAAGAAACAAAATAAAAACACAAAAAACTGAAGGAACGGAACAAGGAAAGAAAAAAAGAAAGCAAACAGAACAGGAAAAACAAAACCTAAGCTACATTCAAATGATTTAAATTCATCATTTGGATTCATCTTTCTTCCCGAACCATGTTCCTCAGAAAATTGCATTTGTTCCATACCTCTGAAGTGTTTCGATGCCGGAAGATAGTATGGTCAGAATGTTACAATATTCTTGCGGGACTTGCGTGAAGCTGTCTCACCTGTTCAATGTTTTTTTTCGAAATCTTGCCCAAAGCAGGCACCTTTGGAAACTTGTTTCTGTGGCACAGTTCAGCTGCAAAAAATCTGCAGCTGCTATTTTGACACCACGGCTGGCAGGTCGAGATGTGTATTGTCCATGCGTGCGAGCGCATGCGAGTTGCCATTGCCGATCCCATTGATAAATAGCAACGTGCCCTTTCATCATTCCGTTCCAAACAAATATCCATGCGCGCGTCCGCAACCATTTGCGACCATCAACCATCCCCCTCAATTGTGTTGACGTCTCAAGTAGGTTAATCGTGATTGGTAGCGAAAGTGTCCACGTCGATGCGAGGCCTTTGCAAATGTTTGTGCGTAGTTCATCCGGTACGAAGGTGTGACGCATGTTTTCGACGTCTGCTATATCTGCGTAATTGGAAACATACCTCGGGTCGGCCCTGATGTCACATGATAAAAGCGATTTCAGGGGGCGCAAGGCCGACAGGACGCGCGATGCATGGTCAAACCTCTACGGTCGATATTCCGGAACAATATATACTGAAAAGTAAAATTGCGAAATCACGGCGCGCGACTGTGAACACAGCATGGTTGCACCAGCAATCACCCATTTGCCTTGTGGGCGATGTGACTGCCCGCGCGCAAAGTTCCAGGAGGTTGTCCATTTGATTGAGTTGCCGGTGTTGAAATTCAAATGCGTAGCCTCGCAAAAAAAACAGCCAAAAACAAAGTACCGCCGCCGTAGCGGACTCGGTCCTTTTTCCGTTTGTGGGTTTCGAGTCCAACATCTCATGCGGCAAGTTCCTTCAGAACCTTGGGAGCCATTTGCCACAAGGCGTGGCGACGATTGCGTCGCTATTGTGATTGGTAGGCATACTTCCAAATCTCAGCATCCAAAAGTTCATTGTTTTTTGCATTCTTTGTATGGCCACTGTTCATCTCAGACATGAGCGTAGCATCAACGTCGAGTCGGGTCGAGCCGAGCCTGCATGCCAATGGCAGCCCCTTTTGGGCGCAGGCAACAAAAGTGAAACACAACACAAGGAAACTTCATCATGATCGCTTGCAAAAGTCAATGAAATCATCCAGTTGTTGCAACCACAAATTTTCACTCATTGCCATCCAGTTTCCCAAATGTCGATATCTTGCATACGCTCTCAATTTGCTTTGCCAAATGCGTCGCAGATCCAGCCATTCTCCTTCCTCGTGATTCCCAATGGAGTACACGGCGCGCCCACCTGCTGGGACGCGAAGACGCCACATATTTCCCCAACCACCAATCTTGCGTCAAACTCTATTCGGGCCAATTTTTCAAGCCAAGGGGTTGGATTTTGTTCGACACTCTGTCAGTCCAAAGGTGGGGATTTCATGCTATGGATGGTGCGAAGCAATTTAGGCCAAACAACATCCATTTTATACAAGTCCCCAGCGTACACCGTGCGATGTCCACAACCGAATAGAGCCACCGGAGTAATGACGCAATCAAAAAAATTTGTTGCTTCAGTTGTTTGCGTCTCTTCACAATGCGTTCAACCGGATCGCTCTGCACTTATTCTTTTTGACAGGTTGGGATTTGCAGCACATGTCTTTGCCTCTGCACGGCAGGGTAGGCCATGCACAAGGGAGTCAGCTATGGATGACTGCCCACTCAAAAAAATGAAATTAGTGGCCACAAGGCTCGATCCATTGGAGGCCCAAGTCAACATAGGGAGGTTCAACCCAACGACGCCAGTAAGCCCGGAGATCTCGCTGCAATTGGATGTAAAACGCAGCTTTGTGACATGGACCAGAAAGATTGCTCTGCGGACACAGCGGACAGATTGATCCACTAGTTGGACGGCACCTGCGATCCCTACGGGAGATAATCCTTGTTGCTTCAATTGTTTGCGTATCTTCACAATCACAATGCATTCAAACGGATCGCTCTACACTTTTTCTTTTTGACACGTGGGGATTTGCAGCACATGTCTCTGCCTCTTCCCCCTCTCTACATCAGAGAGACAATTCAGATTGTTTCAGAACGTCACCAACATTTACATCTATCTCAAGAGATCTGCAAAGACCTGTTTTGTTCTACTAAGACTTACGTTTGCTTTCTATTTAATTGACAAAAGCATATATTTAAAATCGCAAAACACTCGCACGTCTTTAACTTATTCCTCTTACTCTTGCTGGAATAATAATTGATCCACGTTTGGATTTGTGAATCCAAGCTGTTTAGCTTGGGTTCATTTCACCTGATGATTATTTTCACCCACGTAAAGTTTATCAAGGGAAATCAATCGCCAGGATACCCCCTAATGAAAGTGATGGATTTCCAGCAAGAGAAAATGGACCATTTAGGTGTTCGGCATCTTCCATGGAATTTTAGTGTTGTTCGGAACTAAGCTAAGGGATGGACGGTCCATCCAAAGCATTGATAGAGGCAAGCGGATTCGATCAGTGAGTTTGAAACCAGCAGGGCACTCAGTTGTGACATCCATACGGGAAAGATCATCTGCTTCTTGATTTGCATGTCCAGGGACATGGTGAACATCCATTTCGATTCCCGAAAAGGCAGAAAAAAATACATAAACGGTGCAGAAAGTAACAAAGTGGGTTGCTAGTGCAAAAAAGTTTGTTGGTTGATGCTTCTGCTCCAGTGTTGCCACTCCAGGATGACAACCTGATGGGCATTCTGATGGCATGGAAATGGCGGGCAGCCAAATGCAAAATACCAAGTTGTGGAAATGTTTCCATGCATGTGATCGATTTCTGGAGGTCCGGGTCCAATTGGATCTTGAAAGTTCGAAAATCTTCGTGGGAGTATTTCTCAGAATACCATTTACAGTCGCCATGGGAGGAACGAGTGAAACCCCCAATTTGTGTAGATGAGCCGGCTGCACATGCATCAGCCGTGACTTCACCAGTCCAAAATTGCTTGGTTTTTTTGCTCGGAATTAGCGCACTCTGGCACAAGGCCTGTGTCACTAGTAAAAGTAATGAAAAAAAGGTATTCAACAAAAGTGAAATGGCAAAGCCCGGCTCTCAGTACCGCACCAAGACGAGGTAGCGACCCAGGTGTAATTCCGTATCCGCTCCAGAGTAAAATCGATAGCAAGCAGGCATAAGTGTTCCCACCGTGATCCCACCGTATCGATATCCAGCGAAGCCAAGCCGCAAAGTAGGCAGAAAAAAAGTGCCGCTTCTGCGCGTATCCAAATGAAACCAAGTGTCCAAACATCAATCTCCCGCTACAATGCGGCGGGAGAGAGCCTCTGCCGACAGCTCTCTGGTAAGAGCCCCTGTCCCGGACGTGTCAATTGAATCAACTGATAAAAGCATCAGCAACCCCGGTCATCACATAAGGGGCATCAAGAGCAGCCAAGCCATTTGAAAATTGTAATCGGCATGTCGACTCATACCGGAAGCATCTGTACTGCGCCTTTCCCAGCGGGCAGTGATTCAGCCAGTTCACAGACACCATATATCCCACCCCCCCAGGGGGGTGGAGCACAGGTGCGAAGGCGCAGAAAATTGTAGGCCATACATACATCTCGTATAGGACTCTGCCGGAGCCGAATAAAGGGAGGATCCACTCACCGAGCTGAAAAGCCCCAGATGATCTCCGCACCCATATTCTTGGCTACCAGAGAGGCCTACTTACTCCAAACGATCTTATAGCTACCATGGTATGCAATTCCATTGCAGAGACGCATGGGGCTGTAATCCAAACTTCCACGGCAAATAGCTATGGAGCATCCTTCATATTTGTTCCTGTTCTTAATTGTTTCCTTCATTTCAGGGCAGGCCTGTCTCGCTAATAGGTTTTAATCCTTCCAGGAGATAGCTTGCGAAAAGTGCTAAGCCCTTCACCGCTCTTCTTCTGTTCATGGCGATAAATGCCACCCCGCCTCCGGGCAGTGAGGCATGGTTATCCTTTTTTGTTTTTACATTTCACTCCAATTTTAGTATAGGTGGCTACTTCAAGAATTTATGGCCGGCACAGCTTCAGACAATGGTAGTGTTTGTCACGATATTTCAATTGGTGGTGATAAATGCCACCCCGCCTCCGGGCAGTGAGGCATGATAGTTCTTTGTCACGCAGTGAGTCAATAGAGCAATATAGTCGTGTCCTTGTCCATGGCGGGGTCACGCAGTGAGTCAATAGAGCAATATAGTCGTGTCCTTGTCCATGGCGGGGTGGACGATACGCCGCTCAGTCGCATATCCTTCAGCTTGATTGCATGTGATTGTGAATAGAGATAAATATACTCTCCATGGCTTCCTAGAGTGCACTTTGGCACGGAACTATTCGGCCCAGGCAGTTGTTACTTACCAACCAGCAACAAACAAACAACCAAACAAACAAAACCGCCCACAAACGAATGAGGAGAGCAAGGGCCTCAGCAAGACCCGTGACAAAGGAGAGAGACAGAGAGAGAGGGGTCAGGGGGGAGTGCAGGAGAGGTAAGGCAGAAAGTGAGAGGATACAACGCAGTGTCTAAAGGGATGGTATGAAGCAAGGGTCAGTTTCGCAGGTTCGCACTGGTCCTATCAAACCTTCAAAATT
>BGPT01001994.1:88906-105760 GCA_003297045.1 Symbiodinium sp. clade C Y103 | reverse complement strand
TGTGCAAGCTTTGTAGTACGAAGTAGTACTGGGACGTGCTTTGTGCAAGCTTTGTAGTACGAAGTAGTACTGGGAAGTGCTTTGTGCAAGCTTTGTAGTGCGAAGTAGTACTGGGAAGCGCTTTGTGCAAGCTTTGTAGTACGAAGTAGTACTGGGAAGCGCTTTGTGCAAGCTTTGTAGTACGAAGTAGTACTGGGGAAGTGCTTTGTGCAAGCTGTGTAGTACAAAGTAGTACTGGGAAGAGCTTTGTGCAAGCTTTGTGTACGAAGTAGTACTGGGAAGTGCTTTGTGCAAGCTGTGTAGTACGAAGTAGTACTGGGAAGTGCCTTGTGCAAGCTTTGTAGTACGAAGTAGTACTGGGACGAGCTTTGTGCAAGCTTTGTAGTACAAAGTAGTACTGGGACAAGCTTTGTGCAAGCTTTGTAGTACGAAGTAGTACTACTGGGGAAGAGCTTTGCGCAAGCTTTGTAGTACGAAGTAGTACTGGGACGAGCTTTGTGCAAGCTTTGTAGTACAAAGCAATACTGGGAAGTGGTTTTTGCAAGCTTTGTAGTACAAAGTAGTACTGGGAAGAGCTTTGTGCAAGCTTTGTAGTACGAACTAGTACTGCGATGTGCTTTTTGCAAGCTTAGTTTACATGTCATTTGAGAAGAGATGGGTTGAGATGAGAAGAGATGAGTTTGGATTAAGGTAAGGAGAGGTCAGATGAAGTTAGATGCGATGCGATGAAGTGTGGAGTGTGAAGTGTGGAGTGTGAAGTGTGCAGTGTGAAGTGTGAAGTGTGTGACGAGCGCAGTGCGAAGTGTGAATTGTGGAGTGTGCAGAGTGCAGCGTGAAGTGTGAAGTGTGGAGTGTGAAGTGCGAAGTGGGGAGTGTGGAGTGTGACGTGTGAAGTTTTGACAGTGTGAAGTGTGGAGCGTGAAGAGCGCAGCGTGAAGTGTGAAAGGTGGAGTGTGAAGAGTGCAGTGTGAAGTGTGAAGTGTGAAGTGTGGAGTGTGAAGTGTGAAGTGTGAAGTGGGGAGTGTGGAGTGTGAAGTGTGAAGTGTGAAGTGGGGAGTGTGGAGTGTGAAGTGTGAAGTGTGAAGTGGGGAGTGTGGAGTGTGAAGAGCGCAGCGTGAAGTGTGGAGGGAGTGTGAAAAGTGCAGCGTGAAGTGTGAAGTGTGAAGTGTGGAGTGTGACGAGTGCAGTGTGAAGTGTGGAGTGTGAAGAGTTCAATGTGCAAGCGTGCAAGTGTGAAGTGTGGAGTGTGAAGTGTGAAGTCTGAAGTGTGAAGTGTGAAGTGTGGAGTGTGAAGTGTGAAGTCTGAAGTGTGAAGTGTGGAGTGTGACGAGTGCAGTGTGAAGTGTGAAGTGTGGAGTGTGACGAGTGCAGTGTGAAGTGTGGAGTGTGAAGAGTTCATTGTGCAAGCGTGCAAGTGTGAAGTGTGGAGTGTGAAGAGTTCATTGTGCAAGCGTGCAAGTGTGAAGTGTGGAGTGTGAAGAGCGCAGTGTGAAGTGTGAAGACAGCAGTGTGAAGAGTGCAGTGTGAAGTGTGACATGTGGATTGTGCAGAATGCAGTGTGAAGTGTGACGTGTGGATTGTGCAGAATGAAGTGCAGCACATGTGCGCAGCGCATGCACGGGCCTGGCTCGCGCACGGCGCAAGCAAGTTCTATAGATGAAAAAGGTCTTATAGTATATCCCTAAGGCAACTTCCGCCCCGCCTCGTGCGGGAANCCTGGCTCGCGCACGGCGCAAGCAAGTTCTATAGATGAAAAAGGTCTTATAGTATATCCCTAAGGCAACTTCCGCCCCGCCTCGTGCGGGAACTACTGGGATATGATTAATGACACTTAGTGACTGTGATCGAAGAGCGCTTTCTCGTCATGCGGACTTTTTGCTTCGTACAATTCCCCTCCCGCATCATCCCTACTCCCATTTTGTCTTCTATTACTCTATTCTTCTCGTTCTCAAAAATGTCCTCTCTATTCTTCTCTGCTCTTCACTTCTTCTTTTCTTCTTTTCTTGAATCGAACCGGCGCCTTACTCTGAGTCTTCCATACTCTAAGCAGTTTCTGCACGGATTCTACACCAAATGCTTGTTGCACAAAGCTTCCACAAAAAGAAGCTTCTAAATGTGCCAGGTATTCTTCATCACCATCAATTGCTTCCTACGTCGCCAAAAAAAACAGCAACAGCCTTTTTCGGCATGCGTCGTTTCCACAAACAGCCTTTCAATTTTATGCAATTTCGATGATTACCGGAAGTCTCATACTCAAGACTGGCTGTACACCGAGAGCCTTTTTGGAACAAGCCGAGGTTGTGTCAAAAACTGTTTACACCAAGCAACTTTCTGTACGAAGCCGCTTTACATCACGCTTACACCGCTTTCCGGAGGCATGCAATTCCGCGTGGCATGTGGAAAAATGTAGGTTTAAGACCAAAATGGTTTGAGAATGGGATTGCTAAGAATCGCTGCTTTGCATTGCTTGAAACCAAGTCCATCGTCAGTCATCGTCGGTTGGTACAGCACAATGTTTGTGGTTAAGTCATACTCTCTGCCTCTGAAAAAGCTCTGGTCAGATCTCTGTGACAGCAGACCGGATAGGCATTTTACTGCTTGTAAATTAGTGAGAGAAGTCCGCATGCAATAGACTTCAGTCACCACATGTCATCAATATAAAAGGCTTAATCCCATTCAAGAGATGCCCCAAGTGCTGCATCGTTCCGCAACTTTTTAAATCTAAACCAAAAAGGATTTGGCCCAACTGCCTTCCAGTGGTAATCCCGAGTCGGCCGAAAATTGGGACCCCGTTTCAGTGCGCAATGGAATCAGCAATCTTTGGTTCTCCCCGTTTGGTGGTTGGCGAGAAGTTTACTGGTGTTCTATCCATTTCAGCATCCATCGATGGTTCTTCATTGGGCTATCGCATTCCTGATCAGACCCCCATCATGTTCCTGGCCAGAGAGCTTCCTCAGGGAAAGGTCAGCATTTACGATGCTCGCATTCAAGCATTTGATGACATCCTCTTTTTGGAGGCAATCCAGGACACTTGGCGGAGTGTGGTTCCTGAACCACTGTGTCTCTCCCCGAAGTTGCTTGAGCTTGGAGCTGGTTTCGGGGCCATGGGAATAGGAGCTAGCTTTCTAGGAGGCCAACCTCATCTTGCAGTGGACTTCAACCATCTTGCAACTGCCCATTTGAGTTTCAACTCACATGGAAAGGTCTTGGATTTAGATCTCCAGAGAATATGCTCTGCCAAATTGATTCACCAGGCATGTGAAAAATCACCAGGAACAGGCGTGTTTGGTTTTCCTTGTCAACCGCATTCTGAACAAGGGCTGGGGCTTGGCGCAGCTGACCATCGTTTCGCAACCTTCTGAGTGGACTACGGGGTACCTTTTTGACTCAGTGCCATGCAAGAAAGCCTTGATGCATATCGACGAGAGCTTCTACGCCAAACATTCTCCGTTTTTGGCGCTGCTTCCATTGGACCTGCTCCTTACATCACCTTGAAAAGCGATGATGGTGAAGCATTTGCAATTGTCAGCCCTCTTGCGGTGATAGCTGCTGAATTGCTGAAGGCTCAGCGTTATCTATCTCCAATGGAGTGAGGCCGGAGGCATCACTATGGATGGTCAAAGATTGCCACTTCATCAACTGTTGGAAGTCACATCGACTCCTTACACTTTGCACTCCAGATTTGGTGCAGTTGAAAGGATTCAACCTGACGGATTCATCATGCTGGCCATCTCTCATGAGGACCAATACCATGTCATCACTCTCAGAGCCGGCCAGTTTGTCTTCGAGGGTCTCCGTCAATTGGGGATCCATCATGTCAACTTTCTGATCGACTACGATGGCAAAGTCTACGGAGCTGACTTCCGAGTGTGGCGATCCCTGAATTTGATCACCTTGGACCCTTCATCATGGCCTCCATCTTTCCCCAGTTCTGCTCAAGTTGCTGGTGGTACTGAGACACATCTTGGACTTCATGATGGGCATGTCTGGACTGCTCTTCGTGGACTTTTCCCTTCAGCATATGGTTCCCATCCATTGCTGATTCATCCTGCTATTGCTTCTCTTCTCCTTTCTGGAGGGTCGATCCCTGATGTCCTGTCCAACTCCTTACGGAAGCGACTACATGACTGTGATGGGCAAATTTGCTGTATCTTTGCGGCAAAAGGACACTGGGCGCTTCTTTGGGGGCAAGCTGATCACTCACAAGTGCATTGGAGCTACAGTGACGGTCTTCCAGCGCTCAATCGAGCTGAAGCAGGTCAATTGGCAGTTTCCCTTACTGTCCTCCTTGATCTCGATCAGTGGTCATTGGATTCTTGGCACCTCATCCCTCAACATGATGGACATTCATGTGGGACAATCGCTCTTCTCCATGCTTGTGCTCACAGTGGACTTTTTGGACTTCCTTCTCAAGAACAAGGCAGCACTTTCCATCAATGGATTCTTGACCACCTTCCTGGACTTGGCACCGTCACGGCATTTGGACTTCCGCCAGACTATCAAAAGAAATTGGTCACTCTTTTGGTTCAGCATGGAGTCCCCGCTGATCGGGCCACTGAGCGAGCCAATCAGATCACTCAGAAACTTGGAGTCTCTGCAATCTTTGCCGCGTTTGTCTCCAAAACGCCATGGGCTTCATTGAAAGCAGCTGCAAACAAGCCTTCAGTTGCATTTCGACTTGTCCAGCCTGATGAGCTCTCCAGACATGTGGCTTCCACTGCCTCTTCGACTTATGGGGCTCGAGTGGAGAATGCCAAAGGCAAGAAGAAGAAATCAGACAAGCGACCTGCCGCTATCCCGCTCACTTTGGATCCTGACCAGCTTGCCTTGCACCATACATACTTCAAAGACTCTGAAGATGATGTGGTTCCTCAATTGTCTTTTGATGAAGTAGAAGCTGAAGCTCATGGTATCGCCATTTGCACTCCTGCTCAAGGCCATCATTTGATTCAGATGACCCAATCCATGAGTTCCCATCCTCTTGCGATTCTTCCCACCGAGAGACCTTCGCCCGATGTCTTGGAGCAATACAACCTCAAGTCTTTGACTTTTGCTGCCAAGTACAAGGGTACTGGAGAACCGGTTCTTATTCATGGTGCCTTGAAGAACCTTGGTGACATTCCTGTCCAACAACACCTACCTGGCAACCTTGAACTGCCTGCGTTGATCCAGACACAAGTCATCAAAGTGCACATCTTCAAAGACGAGTACATTGGCTGCTGGACTCAACTCACTCAGTCTCCAGTTCGTGCCCTTTGTCAAGCAGTTCCTTTGCTCCAACTATGCCCTGGGCGTGATTGCGGATCTGATTGCCCCAAATCCCATGCTGCTGTCGATGAAGACCTTGACTCAATTCTTCTTGAGATTTCGTCCAGATCTTTTACCAAATTGGATGGCGGCAAAATTGCTGCTCCTGAGGCTGATGTGTTTGGAGTTTTCTTGCGAATTCCAGCGTCGATTCTTGACTCTCTGCTTCAATGCGGACAGGCTGGCATCTACATTGAGCCCCGAAGTTCCGAGACCAAGTCCCATGATGAACGTTACCGGGTCATCCGGTTGCCAGCGAAGACATTGGATGAAGCCCAGCATGCTTGCCGCACTTCCGTTCATGCGCTTGGACTTGCGCGCATGAAACGGAAATATGGATTGAGAGTGTTGGCAGAGCATGAGGAACAAACTTTCAAGCTCATCAAGCCAGATGCCATATGGATTGATGCCCAAGTTCAACGGGTTTTTCAACTCTTTCCGCTTCCTCATGGATTGCAACGAGCTGGAATTGTGAAGCTCCTGAAGAGCATCAGTTGGGCTGCGAAGCCGCTACAGCCAGGACAGGGCAATGCTGAAGCGATGTCATGGCAAGTGGGTTCTTCTATGTTCTTCTCAAGCACCACCTCAAGATGACTCAAGATGTTTTCACTGGATTTGGCAAAGAGATCTTCATTACTGAGATCACCAAGACCAGCAAGCCACCTCCAGCACAACAACTTGTTGCTTCACAGCGAACTCAGCAGCACTTGCGGGCGGAAGCTTCATGTTCCTCTTCCACTATGTCCACTACCAATCCTGGTCAAGATCCATGGCAACTTCCTGGAAAAGATCCATGGAAATCAGTGCAGCCGGCTAAGCCCAAACCTGGAACTGGCAAACCCCACTTGCAGGAAATGACTGATCAACTCAAAGATGAGCTTACCACGGCCATGCAGAAGCAGTTGGCGGACATTCAGACTCAACAACCTACGGCCTCTGCTGCTGCTGAGGGTCTGTCATCTCGCCAAGCTGCCACGGACAAGAAGATCAACCAGTTGGAGACCTCCATTCATGAAATTCGAACCCAAAACCAGCAATTCACTGGCTGGTTCACTACGATGGGTCAGCAGATGCAGACGGCCGAAGCCTCCATCCAAGGCTTGCAGTATACTTTGTCCACACATCAAGCTGAGCTTCAAGGTCTTCACCATGAGATCAAGAATGTCTCCGACAACGTCGGCTCAGCATACAAGGCCGAAGTTGCAGCTGACATGAATGAGCGATTTGATCGACTCGAGGCACTCTTCTCTGCCAAGAAAGCCAGGCAAGAATGACTAGCACAGGCAAGTCCTGCAACTGGACACTGCAGGACTACTTGCCTTTCCAGTCCTTGGCTCCATCGTTTGATTCAGCTTTGCTTGTTTTTCATGACTCTTACGGTCAGCTGTGCCACTCCATTTCCCTTTGCCGAGTTCTTCAACACCAGCGCAGCACCTACGGGTGACTGCGATTTGCGGTCGGGGGAAACTTTTGGCCAGCTTGACATGCTACAAGTGGATGACTTCTCCACCAATGATCATCCTTGGTTCCCATGTTTTCGATTTGGCGAAGCACTCCATCCTGGTCCTTCACCTCTTGGTGAACTTGTGGTGGGCTGCACAAATCCTGGAGGGCTGCGTTTCAAAGAGGCTCTGGCCATCTCCCAAGGTCCTGGAGTGTGGACGTATGCAGAGACACAGTTATCTGCAGTTACCCAGATCTCAGCCAAGAAGGCGCTTCAATCTTCGCTGGGCCCGCCCCTTTGCGGGCTCGTTCATCTTGGGCGGCAAGCTGGACAGGGGTTGCCTGTACTTCTGACTTTCGTTCCCAAATGTTGCAGATTTCTTGGCCCACCGAATTGTGGCAGAGCGGCAGGGTGTTGGCCACTTTGCACCATGTGGGCGACCACACTTTGACTGTGGTATCACTATATGGTTTCCCGCGTGGACCCACATATCCACTTGCGGCTAATATGATGGATGAAGTTCTTGAGTTCCTTTCTCGAACTTTTGTGTTTGGTCACTCGGGCCTGGTGATCATCTGCGGAGACTACAACTTTGGTCCCCAAGAACTCAGTCACTTCAACATTTGGCGTCATGCAGGATGGCAATCAGCTCAAGAGCTTGCGTCGCCTCGATGGAACTGGAGTTGGACACCCACCTGCAAATGGGCGACTGAACGTGACTTGCTCTGGCTTTCACCTGCCGTTGGCTCTTTATGCACTGGCATTGGAGTTGATGAGCTTTTCATGGATCATGCATCAGTTTCAGTCACATTGAACCTCTCTGAAGCCCCATCCACCTTTTACACTTGGCCCAGACCACGTGAAATTGATTGGAAAGATGTTGATGTTCCAGGATGGCATGAGCACTGTGCTTCAAGTAGTTTTGATGCTCCACAAAATGCGACCGTCTTTATGATGCAATTCTCCAAGCATTGGGAGAGTTCACTAACCGGCTATGTGGGACAGACCGGCCATGGACTTCTTCCCCAACAACAAGGTCGGGCCATTCGACTTCAACCTATGAAACAAACTCTGCATCCCCAAAAATTGCCGGGCAAGCAGACATGGCGAAGTCACCCTGCAGCATGACCTCATCGGTACTGCAGTGTTGCGATGGTTTCGACAACTTCGCAGACTTCAATCCTTCAAGCACTCCATCCATGCTGGTCATTTTCACCCGGCAGCTGTGACGTACAGGATTGAACTGTGGAGCGCAAGTGTGAGAGCCCCTGGATTTGACCCATCTTTCTCACTTTGGTGGGAACAACAAGATTTCTTCCTTGCTTCGGGTCCTTTGCCTCAATCACCACCCGACCGGGACAAGGCCACTCTCATCTTTGAAGCATTTCGTCATCGTTTTCGTGATTTTGAAAGATGGCATCTGAATCAGAAAGGAGTGCTGATCCAGAACAAGTACCATACCTCTATAAATGCCATCTTTCACGAATTGCGTGATCCAGCACCAGACCAGATTGACAACCTCTGGACTACTCACACCTACAAGGTGCTTGCAGTGCGACCTGACTCCAAGGCGGTCATTTTGGATGCCAAGATTGTTCCCATGGATAAACCACTCTGGACCCTCAACGGCTGTGGGCTTTCTGTTGACGGTCACCTTGAAGAGATGTTGGTTTTTTCTTCTTGGCCAGATGTTCAAGTTGGACACACCTTGACTCAAAGTACACATACGCGATCCGATGATGATGTGCATCAGAAACTTATAGAGCTTTGGCAACCACGTTGGCAGCAACTTCAAGCCGTTGATCCTTCAGACTGGGAGAGGATTTCTGGATTTGTACAGCATTTCATGCCCAGTTTTTCTTTTTGTCTTCCGGATATTACTCCGGCGCAGTGGATGAAAACTGTTCGAAGATTCAAGCCGAAAGCTGCGAGAGGCGCTGATGGCTATGCAAAGCTGGATCTTCTACACATGTCTCCTGTTCATGTCACATGGTTACTTCAGTTATTGAATGGCATTGAGTTGGGCACCTTTGACTGGCCTCGACAGTTGCAAGAAGGGCTTGTTTTGGCTCTGGCGAAATGCCAGGATGCCCATGCTGCAGGATCCTACCGACCAATCGTGCTCCTGTCCATAATCTACAGATGTTGGGGCAGCCTACGATCTAGGCAACTGCTTCGCATGTTGGAACCCTATATCCGTGGAGATGCCCTGGGCTTCCTTCCTGCCCAAGAGGCCGCACAATCCTGGCTCCAAGTGCAAAGTTGTGTGGAGTTGGCCTTACAATCAGGCCAGGCCCTTTCTGGGTTGGCCGTTGATCTCATCAAGGCGTTCAACAACATACGCCGCCCTCAACGGTTTTTGTTGGCACGCCATTTGGGATTGCCAGAGCGACTCTTGGAACCATGGGAAAGATTCCCTTCCTCTTTTACCAGAAGATTCCAGGTCAACAACCACCTGAGCAGCTCTTTGACTTCAGATGTTGGCTTTGCGGAGGGGGATCCTTTGAGTGTTTCCACGATGGCGGTGCTGGATTGGGCATCGCATGTTTATCAGCAGAACTTTGCACCCATTGCTCGGTCCTTGTCTTTTGTGGACAACATCGCCATTGTTTCCAAGATCATCAACAACTAAGCCCCATGGTTGGGGATGTTTCTGAACTGGGTGGCTCCCTCACTTTTGGCTCCGCTGCCAGGGTGCGCATTTTCTTGGCACGTGGTGCTCGTCTTGAACGCAAATGGTCCAGATTGCGACAATCTCGGGCACCCTTGGCGCAGAAGCTTGCAACTTTGCCTATGGTTTTCTGGCCTGCTGCATTACATGGAGCTCTTGGCTGTGTCTTTGCAGAAAGATCAATTGCGCAAAAAAGCGGTGAATGTGACGGGACTACGTTGTGGGGGCTCTAATCCTTTGCTGCGGTTCTCCCTTGCTGAACCCATGACTGCTGATCCTGGTTTCTATCATTTGCGAACTTGCGTGATGGATTTCAGACGTTTGTGCTGCAAATCTCCTGATCTTTTGGTACTCTGGCGCAGCCACATGCCTCGATTTGACGGCCGGAAATTGCCTGGTCCTTTCTTCAAGCTTGTGGATTTGTTTGGTATGCTTGGTTGGTGCATCTTGGAGCCGCCGTTTTTTCTGGATCACGATGGCTTTGAATACAATTTGATGGATCTTCCAAACAAAACCATTGAACTACTGCTGCGAGAGGGTTGGCTTCAGTATGTCTCCCAACAAGTACAACATCGAGGTACCATGCATGACTTGGTTGGGCTTGACTATGGCCTCACCTTGTTGGATCGCAAAACTATGACACCACAAGACTTGGGCAAAACCATGGCGTTGCAAAGCGGATCCTTCATTTCTGAATGGGTTCACTCCAAGTATGACAAGACCAAAGAACCTCTTTGTCCTCACTGCAATGTTCCTAACACTTTGCGGCATTGGACTTCTTGCCCTGCGTTTGCTCAACTACAAGCAGTCCGTCTTGACGATCGGGCTTGGATTTCGCAGGCGCCAGATTGTGTGGTGCATCACTTGCTGGTTCCGAGATCTCCTTTTGCACTTGAGCTGAAGCGCTACTTCATGGGAATTGAAGACACAACTTGTGTTTTCCACTCGCAACCAGGAGAAGGGGTTCAAAACTTGTTTTCGGATGGTTCTTGTTTTTCATGACACTCCCAAAGAACTTAGTGTTGGGGCTTGGTCATTAGTTAATGCTACCACCGGACAACTTGTTGGCTATGGCCTTCTACCTGGCATTGCTCAGAGCATCGCGCGAGCAGAGCTTTCTTCAGCACTGGCTGCACTGCGTTGGTCTTATCAGTTTGGCGCTCAAACCCATCTCTGGAGCGATTCTCTTAGCACAGTTTCTGACTTGCAATCATTGCTGGATGGCACCTGGCATTTCAGTGGACCTGATGTGGAGAATCATGACCTTTGGCAACAAGCTGCTGAGCTGATTGACTGCCTACCCCCTGACAGTTTTTTTGTCCATTGGGTTCCTTCGCATTTGGACACCTCACTTTGTGAGACCACCTGGGAAGAATGGGCAGCCGAATGGAACGACATTGCTGATCAGATTGCTGTGCAGGTCAACCAGCACCGCGAGGAGAGCTTCCTGCGATTGAAACAAGATGCCATTGCACATCATGAAACCTGGACTCAGCGCATTCGAAACCTGCGTAGGTTTTTCTTTGCCGTTTCAGAACTGAAGCAAGAGGCCTTTGAAGTGATAGACCTGACCGTCAGTGACACACACGATTGGGCTGAGATGGGCCTCATTGATGCGTTTTCTGAAGACATTCCTGTTTCATGGCGAGCGCAGCTCTCTTCTGAGCCTTTACAACTGAAGTACCCTAGCGAATTCGTTTTCCAACTTTTTGAGTTGGCTTTCAGTTTGGAAACGGAGTCAGATGCTTTTGCCGCTGTGACTTTTCTTGAGTTCACTCTTTGGTGCATCATTGAACAGGAGACTCCTTTTCCTTTTTGGAATCCAGACAGTTTGCAGTGGGAACTTAGGCAATATCATTCGCTGTTGGTTCGTCCTACTTTGGCTTCTTTGGTTCATGTTGCCAAGCATGTTTTTGTGAAAGGTATTTCCATTCTTGGTCTGGGTCGGTTTCTGATTCGAGGGATTCAGAAGCCTGAGATTGGTCTCTTTCTTCCGTGCGATGGTCTTGCGTTTTGTACATCTTTTGCCATCAAGGAAAGATTAGCCAATCTTTGTAGCCAGAAAGCGGGACGGCAAGGCTTTCGCAAGTCAGCAGATCTTGCTAAGCCTTTTGGTGATGTGTTCACCTCCCGCTCTTTTCACACGAACAAGGACGGTGGTCACGGCACTGCTGCAGCTGCTGCCGTGCCTGACTGCATTTCAGTGTTTGCGCTAAATCTAAACCAAAAACATCATCCTGACACCTGAAGACCACATTGGAGGGGGTGGTTGCAAAAGTTTATATGTATTATATAATATTATATATTATATTCATCTTTTTTCTGGATACAACTTGATAATTTACAAGCAAAAATTAGGCTATTAAGAACTCATTGATTTGCTAGTTGTCACCATTCGGCCCCCCACTACCCTCATCCCATGGTGATGACCCACCCTAAGTTGTTCGTGTTTGTAGCTTTGCTCCTGGGTTCGCCTGGATCCCTGTGGCAATGGTATCAACATCGCAGCCACATCGTTGCACGCCCAGTAGCTCAGGCTCCACGACATAGACGTTGCTGTGACTCATGACGAACTCACTCAACGGTTCCTGAGAACTGGATATTGGTGACAGCAGGGAATATGGACAGCAATGACCGCTGTTCGCGCTGCCTCCTTCCCCTGATAGCTGATCCCAAAAGAGCATCCCCAGTTTAAATCCTGACCAACAAAACGCCAATCAAATAATCTTAGACCATCAATCATCCTAAATAGGGATGGAAACGACTCTCGAAACATCATGAAACCAGCACATGGATAGACACGATACAGTAAGGTGTGTAACTATGTATGACTTCTTTCACAAACTTCTTCCTGCATCAACTAGCCGACCTCAAACCCTCTGTCTTTTAGAAAGTGCAGCGCGTTGCAGCTGGAGTTTTTGGAGTTTTGGTGACCTTCTTGCAACCGTTTTTTCTTGAGCGGAGGCCAACAACTGTTGAATCGCTGCATTGTGGAGATTCTAATCTGCTGCGGGTGCACAAAACATGGGAATAAATCCCTCCACTTTTTTCCCTGTCTGTTTTCGTGCCTTGCAGGCTCATGCACTAAGCTCTCACCTAATTGGAACATGCATGCTCGCTCGCAGCACCAAGAGATTGACTAATCATATCTAATCATGATGGTACTTGACATAGGGACCAGTCGGGGACCCATCTGGCTCGGGGCCGTGGACAACCTTTCAAAAGATTGTGGGAACAATACAAACTAGCCGGGATGAAAATAGCCCAGATATTAGCGAGTAGCGCTGAAACCAGATGGGCCCCGAAAGCAACTTGTCAACGTAGGCCAAAAGCAGATCTAAGACAGTTATTGGGGACTGAACGCGGTGAACCAGGTAAGGCTTGAGACAGAACCGAACCTGTTCAAGACGAGAGTGACACCGACGAACCAACTTACCAGAACCCATAATAGAAGTTAGAAGTGGGGGACAAAAACCCAACCTATAGAGATATTGATATTATTGATATATTGTTGATATTGCAATATATTGCATACTATTTGCGACACATTGCGACGTTTGCGACTAACCTGGTCACTGCTCAAATCTGCTCAGACTATCATGACTCATCTCTGAGTTTGGCACAGCATCAGCAGATTCGCCGGGCATAGGTTCATCATGGCCGTCTCTGTCGGCAGAGACCTTTGTGCTGGCCTGCTCATCTGCGGAAGTCATACAGCAGAACAGAATGAACCATATAAGCCATGCTAAGATGTGCTAAGCCTCTTTTTTGGCCTTGAAGAACACTGGTGGATTGCTCTTGACTGGCAGTTTATGTTTTTTTAACACCAAAAAGCAAACATGTCTTGAAAAAACACGTGTTTGAACTTTGAACAGTCACCAGTCTGCTCAGGTTGATCTGCGGATGGAAAGGCAGGCGCCCCACTCAATGTGCCTGCCTTCGAAGGCTTGTGCTTTAAGACTTCCACGAGGACATTTGATTTTCCCTCCATCACCTATCCCCAGCGGTCCGCCCACAGCCAAACAAGAAAGGTGCAAGCTAGGGAGTCTACTAACAAGGAACATGGACCACCAATTGCATCCGATTGTCAATTTTTTCGCATAACCAACCGAGATCTCCATGGTATCCCACTTGCTGTTCTCATATCATAAATCAAAGAACGCCTATGAGCTCTTCGATCATCTCCTCTCATCTCACATGTCGTATCCGTTTCTGATGTTTTTCACTGCAGACATTGATGGCTCTGGTGCTGTTGCCTTCTTTGGCCGTAGGACCCTTAAATCTTCCCTTCGATGTGCAAAAGTGCATGCATCTCCCATCCTTGGCTAGAACTTGGGCTCTCAACAAGACACATGTCGGAGGGCGGTGGGGGGGAGGGGGTCACATCGGCCCTACCCCAACTGGGGTCACATTCGCCCCTACCTCACTTACCTTTCTATTCAAGTCGTTCAATCTTTTGGGGTTTAACCTGGGGACAAGGGGGCGTCAGGGGGGATGTGGGAACACGGGTTATGGGGGGACAACCTTTTAGGGTTTGACCTGGGGACAAGGGGGCGTCCTGGAAGTTACTTGCAAGGCTCCTCTAACATAGCATCCAGGGCATCTTGGAAGTTACTTTAAACGGATGTTGCAACATAGCATGCAAAGCGTCTTGGAAGTTATATACTTGAAATGGATGTTACTACGTTGCATCAAGAGCGTCGTAGAAGTTACTTGACATGGATGTCAGGACATAGCATCAAGAACGTCTTGGAAGTTACTTGAAATGGATGTTTTAACGTAGCATCCAGAACATCTTGGAAGTGAAATATTACGACTTAGCAAAATGATTGATCTTCAGAGCTGGAAACTGAAATATTTGCATATATTTGCCACATCTTGCCACGCAAAACGCAGTTGGGTCACATTTGCTCCTACCCTGGGGTCAGCTGCGCCCCTACTTCCACCTCCCGTAGGGGCAACGTGCGACCCGAGATGAGGTAGGGGCAAGTGCGGCGTGTCCATAAGGTCCAAACAAGTGGATGTTCACAAATGCAACGGTTGATGGAAACTGATGTGATTTTTGGGGGAAACATATCGGCTCGTGCTCCTCCGGCATGACTCTGACAGCCTCTTCTAAATGGGAACTCATGGACCACTGCTGCGCTTGACGTGTCAAAGCCCTTCCTCATATGTACACATTCCAATTTTTAACTGTAATATATATATATATGATTATATATGTAAATATGTGGTCATCCCCCCCGAACCCCCCCGAGCATACATTCCCTTGAAAATGACACTATAAAATGCTTCAAAAATGCGACTGATTCTTGGGTCATTTTCAACGCAAAACATCTGCCACTGCAATATTTGATTTTTAAAATGTGTGTTTGCTTCTTGGGCCACCTTCAATGCAAAACAATGCAATATGTTGGTATTCTTTGGGGAGGGCCCCATGGAGAAAACCGAAAATACATCAACAAAACAATATTTGGAGACTCTTTGAGGAGGGCCCCAAGGAGAAAACGGAAAAACATTGAAACAACCCCAAAAAAAAAATGGATACTCTAGGCTGGACCCCCCGTCGTCCAAAATCTCTGGAAAATTGGGTTTTGTGTTTTTTTTTGTGTTTTCGATATTAGTTTATGTTATTTTGGTTTTCTCCTTGGAGCCCTCCCCAAAGAGTCTCCAAATATTTTCAATGTCTTTTTTGGTTGTCTCCTTGGGGCCCTCCCCAAAGAGTCTCCATGGTTTTTGTTGATTTTTCCGAAGTTTTTCTCGGTTTCCAAAACTTCTGGTCCCCAAGACCTCTGGAAAACTGTGCTTTTTGGTGTTCCTTTTTTTGTTAATGGTATTGGTTGCCTTTTATAGTGATCCAAATGCTAAATCTATTTATATTTCTTTGCATTCTGTTCATTGGACCACCTGCTCAAGGAATCCATGTGCTGAATCTGCTCATGGCTCAAAACCATATCAAGTCAATACCCGACATTTGCTTTATATTCTGCATTAAATTCAACTGTATATCAAGAGTGTATTAAAGGAATATTCAAGCTATCGCTCATGTCATATTGAATAACATATCAAACGTATATTATATGGTATATAAAAGGTACATGTATTCAAGGTCTATGCAGGGCATTTTAAAGGTATGTGAAACGGCATATTAAATGGTATATGAATGGAACATTAAGTGGTACAGAAAAAGTCGATATATACATGGTATATTAAGCGTAAATTAAAGGTGTATTACATGCATAATAAACGGTAAATAACAGGAATTCTAAAGGCATAATAAGATAGAAAACTAAAGGCATACTAAATGTATATTGAAAATGTGTTAGATGCTCTTTAAAAGCTATATTAAAGGTATACGGGCATATTTAAAATGGTTAAGATCAATAAGATGGTATATTGAAGGTATATTGAAAGTAAACCAAAGGCATATGCATGCTACATGAAATGGTATATTAGAGGTATTTGAAATGGTATATTAGTACATTCAATGGTATATTGAAGGGATTTGATGTATGAAAGGTGTCAAAAATCGTACACTATGGAGATGTATGTATTGAAGGTATATTCAAGGTATACTAAAGGAATGTTAATGTATTTCAAGGTCAATTAAATGGAATATCAAAGGTAGATTCATGGCAAATCAACTGATGTGCTACAGGTATATTAAAGGTGCAATAGTGGTATAATAAAGGTATTAATATACCAATGTTACATTAAATGGTATGCTAAAGGTATACCAAAAGTATATTAAATACATTGAAATTTAAAGGTATATTAAAAGTGTATAAGATGGTATTTCAGAGGCATATTAAATGTATAATATCAAAAATATGTGTGTGTGGTCACTAGAATGAATGGTGGATCAACGGTATATTGAATGCGTATTGATGGAATATTACACCATATATTAAATGGTAACCTAGAGATACATTCCATGGTATATTCAAGGTATATCAAATGGAAAATCAATTACATGTTGACAGTACACTAGAGGTATGTGTATGTGAAAGGTATATTCAATGGTGTACTAAAAGTAAATCAAATGGTATGGCAAAGGTGTGTTAAACAATGTAATAAATTGTATTGAAAGGGTACATTCATGTAATGGTATCTGAAATGGTTAACTAAAGATATTTTCAATGGTATATTGTCGAAGGAAGTTTAGAAGTGAAACTTCCGACAATATGGACAGTTGAAAAGCAGAGGTGAGAAGAGCCAAGATGTGAAGAGCTCAGCCATGAAGAAAGTCAGAAGATGAAGAAAGTCAGAAGAGAGAAGATAAGAGATGAGAAAGTCAGAAGAGAAGAGATGCAGGTAGGAAAGTCGCGAAACTCTGTGTTTTTCCAATGTTTTGTGGCTCCGGAGGGTCGAGAAGTAGGCTCGCTAAAGCGGCGGGTGCGGAGACATCTTGGCAGATGAGAGATGAAAAATT
>BGPT01001994.1:71302-87099 GCA_003297045.1 Symbiodinium sp. clade C Y103 | reverse complement strand
TACAAAATTGAAATTAGTGCAGTATCAAAAGACTCTGGCTCTACAAAACAGGATTTCACCGATAAGGATTTCTACATTTTTGCACATCAGGCTCAAAATCCCCCTCTACAAAGTTAGGATNAGTTAGGATTGATTTATGTTGAAAAAAAATAGTGAATTTAGCATCTATATATATCTATATCTGACTATGAGATTTGAACTTTGTAGAAGAAAAGTGCTTTCCCAACCCGGGTTCGGAGCTTTGTAGAGGTTATTGGCAGGGGGTTAAAAAATGTCCGTACGGGTTCCCAGATGTTTATGTGTCAAAACTTTATTTCTTCGCCGAACTCAGAAAAAACAAGTACCATCAGGTACCAATATCGCTTCTTTCGGGCGGGGCCTATCGCTACAGCTTTTGATGCACTATCCAAACACCAAGTGAGCACTCCCTACTGTACTAGAGTTGTCTACCAGAGTTTTGATCATACCTCATGTATGTAACGTAACTAGTGTCGGGTTTTGCTTTGCCCACTGCTCTGTTCATACATACAGTTTGTTCGTAATTGTCACTCAAGGAAGTTGATCGACAGCCTGTGCACTCTGTGCAGATGGTAAAAGCCTGTTCATCAACAGAACATTACAGAACATCTTGACTTCAAAGCTCCACTTCTCCGATCTTCTCAGCACATCTCGGGTCGCAACAGGTTGCAACATGTGGCAAGTTGGGAAGGGCATTTCAAGACATCCAGAGATCTGATGCAGATGCATCCGCATCACGGCTTTGCCGAGTCACAGGCACTCTCCCCTTTGAAACTTTTTGCAAATCCTGAGCTCCAAACACTGAAATCTGCGGAATCATGAAGTCAAGATACGCCAACACAAGCCCACACAAGCCTACATAGGTCAACATAAGTCAACATAAGTCAGTACCAAGTGCCATTGATTGCAAACACTTGCATCCACACAGAAAGGATCAAACATCGAGGACCAAGATGGTAGAGTCTGAAACATAGCTTTTGATGCGAACCAAGAATCCATACAAAGGAGAGAACATCAAAATCTGACGTCTGATCAATTGCAGAGCCTTGTTCCAAATTTGGTGTCCCTTTATGAATAGTACCCGCTGCCAACCAAAAGCTTTTGTATAGCATTGATGCACATGATATCAGGTTAATGGAATTGTCATTCAGCAACTGATGACGCTGCTTATTTGCTGGGAGAATTCGTGGTTTGTTGAGTCGCAGTTCGAACTTTCTGCATCGATCAGGGTGCAATGAAGAAACAATTTATCCACACCCCAAAAGCCTCTGTGCGTTGACAGTTAGTACTGTCTAGGAAGATACTTTCGAGGAAAGCGTCACTCTCCAGCATTCCATGCCACCAAAGGCTCTTTGTCTTGGACAGGTTGGGCGACTCACGCAATTGTTCCTGGCAGGCGGCAAACCAAACTGAGATTTGCAAGCTCTGTAAGAAGTAACATCGCCAAAAGGCAGGTTTGTATGGTCCATGGATATTCGATATTCTTATGCAGTACTACCGTAGAATACCGTAGATACGGTAGGATTCAATATCCTTTTACTGTATGTGATATTTCTTTATATTACTTATTACATTATATTACTACTAGTATATATTTGAAATTCTTTGAATATTTCAAAGTATTCATCTTCGATGCACGAACCTGAAATGGTTCAGTACCAAGAGGTACACCCTGCGGCACCTCCCCGTGTGCAAATGCACAGGCAGCTCCGCGTTTACAACTTCCCCGGGCCCAGAAGGCACAAAGCCTTGGTGAAGTGACCAGAATCATTGGGATTTTGGATGATTTTGGTCCCCCAAGGTACGAATAAGGACATTAAATAAAATCAGATGTCGAACTTTGTCGAACTATAGATGTAACCTATCGTGTTCTTACTCCCTGGGTATCTGTTGGGTAACTGTTCGTCAAGTGTCAATACTATTTATGGAGGTTGTTCTAAATTCTTTTGTCTGAAAATGGCTCTTGGGCCGGCCTTGGGCAAACCTTGCGCGTATCTTGCGCGACCACAGTCCCGTTTGAGTTTTTGGTTGTGCATTGTTATATTATAACATCTGTCAGGTCTGTTGAGTAATGCTTACGAGAGAGCTTAGTATTTCACTCAAGGTCTACAAGTAGTAACATCTACAGTATGTAGTAGCTAGTCTATGCAATTAAACCTTTCTGCAAAAGCTGAGGGGGACAGCTTTCTGGGGCACCCAGATTCGGGCGAAGGACCTCGAGAGAGAACGGTCGGGTTGGCACAATCTCAAATCAGGTACGACTATGATTGATTTGCCTATGCATTTAGGCTGACATCACTCCATGTGGTAGGGTAGAACTAAAGTCTTGCAATCCCCGGTGGTATGACATTTTAACATGACAGCCGTTGGAATTAAAATTCATCTGCAGCTCATCAATGAATTGCAATCCATCCGCTTATAGCAATCCAGTTTATCAAAACAGTTGCAGTTATATTAAATCATGTTGAGTCGAACGATCACAAGCACTCTAGTAACAGCAAGAATGATTGAAAGAAGCGCTCCGCAACACTGCTTACCGCATGATCTCATGAAATATCTGACTTAAAGTACTCGTCCCCAAAAGAAGATGATCTTCAAGTTTCCAAGCCGCAACAAGATCACTTGACTCATGGCAGTAGTTCAAGCCCCTTATCTTTCGTCAAATCTTGAGACTTGCTCCAATTCAATAAATGCGGTGGAAACTCATCACCTTGCGTTGAATAGGGCACCAAGTCACTGAGTTCGCTGAAAAACACGCTTTGTGGTCGCTGCTGCCGGTGCATTTATTGAAGGTACTGAGGTCATCAAAGACCCTGAGGTGCTTCGCCGATTGGGAACGGATTCACATGCTTCAACATGGCCCAAATCCCGCTGCAGGTGCATTTGTGTGGCAAATTTCTCACATAGGTATGCAGGGTAAGCAAAAGTGAAATGATCCGAGCGCAAACATCAGTTGGTTAGGTAGGTTTGTCTGATGGGGTGTTGTTCCAAAAGTGAACAGCTGTTGCAGGAACATGAAGAAACATGCAGAAACAGCATTTCTTGCAAGAACCTGCCAGAACCCAAGTGTGTATCCACGAACACAGTAAATGAACACATCGAACTTTGAATTTGGGATGCTTTCGGTATTCAATGATATTCATGTCATGTCAATTCATGTCAATTTTCCAGCGATCTCCAAGGATCTCCAGGGTACTTGGAGGGAAGTTCCCCTTGGCCCCACCCCAAGGAGTTCCAGCCTTGGGGGGTGCAACGGGTTGCACGCTATTTGCGCCGAGGGCATTGCGCTCGCCCAAGCTCAACTAAAACGTCTTGGAACAAGGCGCCAAAGAAAATAACCTGCAACTTGTTGCCAACTCCATTGATGAATCTGACTCTCAAGTTGGCCTGTTGGTGACGTGTTTTCTTGATATTCTTTGTTTCTTATTCAGGTGTGAATAAAGCAATCTGAGTGGTTGATCTGAGATACATCGGTTTCGGGGAGAATTTCTGGTTTTGAATGCTCGATAGCACCGGTAGCGGAGTTGCAGGTCGCCGTCCAACAAAACATCACAAGGGCAGGCGTGTTTGAATTGTACAGAAACTCTGGAAACTCCAAGTATATACATCCATGATCATCCATGTAACATGCAATCAAAACATGTCCAAACTATGCCAAAATGCAACACGAAAATCATATTCGGGGACCCTTCTTTCAGGTCGTAGGGTTTCTTGGGCAGCGTAAAGAAATGAGCAAAACATCCAAAATCATTCCAGATCATGTGTATGATTGGGTCCTCTTACGTTTCAGCAATTATGCATGCATATCTGTACCCGTTACTTTCAATTTCTAGAGGTATAAACTCAGGGACCGCAGGGCGTAAGCAACGGGACAGGTGTCCCAGCCAGTTGGGCTTTGGAAAGCTCTTTGCATTGCTCAACCTCGACTGGGGCAGCTTCCGCCTATTCAGCTAGCCCCTTGTGACATCTTGTGACTACTGGCAAATAGAAGTTTTTTCCTCCTCCTTTATCCTATCTCAAGGTCCTGGGATCCTTTTTTGCCAACGTGATCCGTAGTGGTCTTGAGTAATTGAATGGTCCGACAGCTAGGATCCAATTGCGTTACACATCACTTTGAGACAGTCGACCCCGGCACCTCAGCTGGCGCTGCTGCCAATCCTTGCAATTTTGCATCTACCTCCACCTGGAGGAAACAGAAGAAAAGGTGCCACCCAAAGAGACAAACCACGAAACATCCCAATGTTTCAACGTTTTCAAAGGGTGTGGCTTCTTTTTGCAGATGTCAACCAGACTGTGTGGTTCAGACATGCATTTAACCCATACCGTATCTGTCCTTTTCGTGCATTTTCCAAGCGTTTCACTTTGATCTCAAATAGTTACAACTGGGGCCATGGCTTGAAGTCACTCAAACATCAACAAATGATGCGATGCTCAAACCGCATTCTTCGGCGGATGGTCATCTAATGTTCGTCAAACTCACAACATCACAATAAAGCTTTCAAGAATGGGTGAGCGTATGTGTATATACATTGTGTATTGTCAGATATCCACAACAATATGTAAATAACTATATACAAATAATCATGTAAAGCTGTCACATTGCTTCACACATGCACATGGTGACATGGGGATAACTCACACCTCTGGCAACACAATATGTCCATGTGTCCATCTACCTTCAAACATGTTCTTCTGAAATGGTTGCAAGGCAACTGCCACATGGGACAAGCATAGAATCACTGCTGGAGATGACATACTTCCACTTTGATAGACAGGGTATATAAGGCTAGGTGTGGTTTGCTTGAACTACATGAAACAAACCCATACAAACCTCGTAATTTGGAGTCAAAACAAACAGCTAAACACGCGGAGTCATTCTGTGGTTTCTGCACTACTGATTTTGATCTCACCAACGGACCGGTCTTCGCCAATTGAGATCAGAGCCTTTTTGTTCCCTTGTGCTCCAAGTTCTGACGTTAGTTTGTCGACACGAACGCTCGCCTGAGCCGAGTTCTATCAAGTTATGCTGGGCAAGGATTGTTGTTAGTGGGTTCCATGAATTTGAAAGAGATGCACAACGTTGGTACATATATTGTAGACAGACACACCCAGAGAGATATATATATATATAATGTATATGTATGTATGTATATGACATATACTTATACATTTGCGCATAAGTATATAAATATAAGTATATATATATATTTATATATATATATATATTATATGTATACATGTATTCCTATACATGTGGTCGGTATGAGGATTCCCTTTCTATTGCAATGGCTGCGCAGAGCCTTGGCGGCATCGTCTGTGACACGTTGTTCCTCTGTCAAGAGCTTCTCGTGCTCAAGGCGGCCTCACCATCCAGTGACAATGCATTTTTTAGCATCTATTATTATATATGATTCATTTTACATCATTTATGATTTTGCCTTACATTTTTACATGTTAAACTGAATTTAGAAATTCTTGTTTTACAGAATTCTTGGAAATCTGTACTTAGGCCACCGGCCCCTTTGGGGCCCATTGGCCTAAGTGCAAATTCCCATAATATATATATATATATATATTTATTTATTTATTTGTTTATTTATTTATATGGGCGCTGCGCGTTTTCCGGGCCCCCAGGAATCTTGTCAAAGTACATGTCCTTATTTTCAGATGATGCCCTTAAGTGATGTAATTGCATCATTGAATCATTGAACATATTTCTACATGGATCACAATCTGTAGTGCATTTAGTTCCAGGCAAAACCTTAAGAGTCACCTTGTGATTTTTGTTACTCCTATTGAAAGAGACAGCGTGATCTAGTGGAGGCACCTAAGGCCTTCGGATCAGAAGGTCATGAGGTGAACTCCCACTTGGGCACTTTTCTTGATCTGAGATGGTGCACTTTGTCACTCTCAAATGAGATGGGGGTGTGAGAACAAGTGAGAGCAAATGAGAAGTGAGTGGAGCAGAAATCTGCTGCACACAGGTCAGTTTTGCTTAGATCAGGTGAAAGAAGTGTACACAGGGGAGTGGAGCAGAGATACCTTAGATTGAGTGAAAGAAGTGTACACAGGTCAGTGGAGCAGAGACTGCATCAGATCAGGTGAAAGAAGTGTACAGCACACACCTCTGCAGAGATTACCTCAGATCAGGTGAAAGAAGTGTACACATGCTATAGTGGGGCAGAGATCACCTTAGATTAGGTGAGAGAAGTGCACACAAGTCAGTGGAGCAGAGATCAGCTATGCAGTGTAGAAAATACACCAGAGTCAGATGGTAAAGGACCATTGTGAATACACATAATTCAGGAATAGAAATATTGAAATATATTCGCATCTTCATAGCGTTGATATAGTTGCATGAACCCTTCCACTGTCCCTTGCAAGATATCACCTCTTTTCAAAAATGCACGATTTCCCTGCAAAGAGGCGCAGCCTTCCTTTGAAGGGAAAATATGTACCTGTAATACGTAGCATGAACTTAACATATTGCATTCTTGTTCTAAATGTAATATTAGATACAACAATGATGGATCCCCTGCTTGCAAAGAAGCATTTGTCTTTTTGTGCAATTTTCCTTTGAGAAACTTTTTTCAATAAGCAATACCGCGACAAATTATGGAGGAATCCTTTAAAAGATGCAACATTCCTTTTGAAAAAATGCAGTTTTCTTCCAAATGATATAGTATCCCTTTAAGTAAGGCAATAATCCTGTACCATATGTAGTGCGCTTTTAATTTTGCAGCCACTGTGTTAATATGCAACCCATGTCAAAAGTGCAATGCATCAACGCAATATTCCCTAAAAATCCTGTAAAGATGACTATATTGCCTACACATGGCAATTATTCTATCAGACAATATGGCATTTCAAGAAGCCATGCTCCAACAAAAATAGAAGATAATTTTGTTGACACATGTGGTATTCCTATTGGAAAGGTTCAATTTTCCTTGTGCGTTGCATTCTTAAGACCAGCTAATTCTAAAGGAGATACCGACCTTATCTGATATGAAAGAATTCTGCATTCTTCTTCATCAATTGTGGTCATCATTTTGCAGAGAGTGCTTCCCAAAATAATGCCTTATACCCCAAAGAAATTCCGTATCATTTCAGGAAGAGTGCTGCATATGTAACAGGATTGCAGTTTGGAATAAAGTGCCATAGTCTTAAGATAATATTGTATCTCTCTCGGGGAGGTTATATCATTTGAAGAAAAAACACTTTTTTACGCATTCTTCAAGAAATACCATACTCCTTTGATAAAGGGACCCTTGATAAAAGGACCATCATATACAAAAAAGAACTCCATCGTATTTGAAATGATGGTTTAATGTTTGAGGGAATGTTTTACCCTTTTCAAAGTGGTGATGACTTATGAGAAGCATGCTGTTGCCCTCAAAAATCTGAGTTGATAGTTGATATTATGTGTTGAAAAACACAACATTTCAAGAGAACCAGGTTGCTTGTCCTTGCAAAACATACCATATCTCTTTCTGCTGCAGGGTGCTCTGTCAAGAAGATGCAGTACTGCTTGGGGACGACATGAATCCCTTGTCAATCGAAAATGCTGTTGTCTCTTGTCACTGCTTCCTATAAAGGCATGCAACATAGAAGCAAGCACCACCCTATCGTTTGAGCATGGCGCAACCGGTCGAAATTGAATTCCATTTCATCTCTGATACTCACTGGCCCAATACAATATTTCATAGCAAAAAAAATGTACTGTAGCATCTTTTTACCAAACTGAATTTTCGTAGCTGTTTGACAGGTTTGCTTTCAGGTCCTCCTAGTTTATTGTTGCTTGATGTGCAAACTCGGATATGAACTGTATACACACAAGACTTGCAGCCAAAAGTTCTTCCACAATACATACATACATGTAGGTATGAATCTCTCCCTGTATATATGTATATGTATATGGATGTGTCATTGGCATTCTGCAGAAAGGCTACCGGAAGGAATTGGATGAAATCGGTTGCATCCAGAAAGGAAAAACCAAAAAAAACAAAAAAACAATATTCTGCAACCTAGTTCGGAGATTATTGTCTTTTTTGTTTTGTTTTTTTGTTTTGTGGTCTTTTGTTTTTGATTTTTTTGTTTCATATGAGTCATATGAGACATCACATGATGATACACCACATACTGACATACACATGGGCTCAGTGCGTTTTCCATTGAAAGAAACAATGATGATAACCAACCCTAATCATAATCGAAGGAAATTTAGAAGCTAAACCTTCCGACAATATGGACAGATGGAAAAGCACAGCCATGAAGAAAGTCAGAAGATGAAGAAAGTCAGAAGAGANCAGAAGAGAAGAGATGCAGGTGCGCGAAAAGGTAGGAAAGTCGCGAAACACTGTGGTTTTCCAATGTTTTGTGGCTCCGGAGGGTCGAAAAGTAGGCTCCCTGAAGCGGCGGGTGCGGAGCCATCTGGGCAGATGAGACATGAAAAATTGCACGCCGTTGTGGCGCGAAGCACATTTGGAAGTAAAAAGTGTTAAAAAACTGTCACGGTCGGACAACTTTGGAAGATGACATGTCGAAAAAGTGCACGGCGCTGTGGCGCGAAGCACATTTGGAAGTAAAAAGTGTTAAAAACTGTCGGGTTCGGAGCACTTTTGGAAGTTCAGATGTGGAAAAAGTGCACGGCGCTGTGGCGCGAAGCACATTTGGAAGTAAAAAGTGTTAAAAACTGTCAGGTTCGGAGCACTCTTGGAAGCGCAGATGTGGAAAAAGTGCACGGCGCTGTGGCGCGAAGCACATTTGGAAGTAAAAAGTGTTAAAAACTGTCAGGTTCGGAGCGCTTTTGGAAGTTGAGATGNATGTGGAAAAAGTGCACGGCGCTGTGGCGCGAAGCACATTTGGAAGTAAAAAGTGTTAAAAACTGTCAGGTTCGGAGCGCTTTTGGAAGTTGAGATGTCAAAAAAGTGCACGGCGCTGTGGCGCGAAGCAAATTTCGAAGTGAAAACCGTAAAAACGTGAGGGTCTCGGAGCACTTTTTGACGATTCGATGACGATTCGATGACGACTCGATGTCGAAAAGTTTCAAAAATAGAAACCCTACAGGAGCAGCTCGTTGCTGTGAATGATGGATGACAGAGCGAACCCACTGATGGACCGACAAGTGGTTGGAGCGTCGGCCTATCTATCTGTCTATCTATCTGCTTGCCTAACTAACTGACTAACTGACCAACTGACTAACTGACTGACTGACTGACTGGCTGACTAACTAACTAACAAACTAACTAACTGACGCACTCACTAACTGACTAACTGACTAACTGACTAACTGACTGACTAACTAACTAACTAACTGACTAACTGACTAACTGACTAAATAACTACATAACTAACTAACTGACGAGCTGACGAACTGAGTTACTGACTAGCTACTAACTGACTAACTAACTAACTAACTAACTAACTGACTCACTCACTAACTAACTAACTAACTAACTAACTGACGAACTGACTAACTGACGAACTGACCAACTGACGAACTGACTAACTGAGTAACTGACGAGCTAGCTAACTAACTAACTAACTAACTAACTAACTAACTAAACTAACTAACTAACTAACTAACTAACTAACTGACGAACTGACTAACTGAGTAACTGACGAGCTAACTAACTAACTAGCTGCCTAACAAACTAACTAACTGACTAACTGACTAACTGACTATAGTATAACTAACTGACAAACTAACTGACTAACAAACTAAGTTTTAACTGACTGACTAACTGCCTAACTAACTGACAAACAAACTAACTAAGTTGTTAAGTTGTTAAGTTGTTAAGTTGTTCAATTGCTAAGTTGTTAAGTTGTTAGTTCAGTTAGTTAACTGACATCTCAAAATCTGCTTAAAACCCGCAGTTTTTGACACTTTTGACTTCCAAATGTGGTTGGCGCTACAACGGCGTGCACTTTTTCGACATCGGATGGCCATCGAATCGTCCAAAAGTGGTCCGAGACCCTCACGTTTTTATGATTTTCACTTCCAAATGTGCTTCGCGCCACAGCGCCGTGCACTTTTTCCACATCTCAACTTCCAAAAGTGCTCCGAACCACAGGGCCGTGCACTTTTTCGACATGTCAACTTCCAAAAGTTCTCCGGCCGTGACAGTTTTTAACACTTTTTACTTCCAAATGTGGTTGGCGCCACCACGCCGTGCACTTTTGCGACATCGGATGGCCATCGAATCGTCAAAAAGTGCTCCGAGACCCTCACGTTTTTACGGTTTTCACTTCGAAATTTGCTTCGCGCCACAGCGCCGTGCACTTTTTCGACATCTCAACTTCCAAAAGTGCTCCGAAGCTGACAGTTTTTAACGCTTTTCACTTCCAAATGTGCTTCGCGCCACAGCGCCGTCCACTTTTTCGACATGTCAACTTCCAAAAGTTGTCCGGCCGTGACAGTTTTGAACACTTTTTACTTCCAAATGTGGTTGGCGCCACAACGCCGTGCACTTTTTCGACATCTCAACTTCCAAAAGTGTTCCGAACCCGACAGTTTTTTCAACCCGAAGTAAAAAGTGTTAAAAGCTGTCAGGTTCGGAGCACTTTTGGAAGTTGAGATGTCGAAAAAGTGCACGGCGCTGTGGCGCGAAGCACATTTCGAAGTGAAAACCGTAAAAACGTGAGGGTCTCGGAGCACTTTTTGACGATTCGATGACGACTCGATGTCGGAAAAGTGCGCGCCGTTGTGGCGCGAAGCACATTTCCATGTCCAAAGTGTTAAAAACTGAGGGTTTCGGTTTCGGGGTATTTTTGAAGCTTGGCTGTGACTACACGACAACTACAAGTACAAGCACAAATTCAACCACAACCACCCCTACAACTACAACCACAATTAAATCACATTAACTTACCACTACAACTACCACTACAACTACAACCGCTACAACTACCACAACAACAACAACAACAACAACAAGAACAAGAACAAGAACAAGAACAACAAGAACAACAAGAACAAGAACAAGAACAAGAACAACAACAACAACAACAACCACTAACACTAACACTAACACTAACACTACAACTACAACTACAACTACCACCACAACTACAACTACCACCACAGCTACAACTACCACCACAACTACAACTACCACCACAACTACAACTACATTCCCACTACAACTACAACTACATTACCACTACAACTACCACTACTACTACTACAACAACTGCAACTACAACTACAACCACAACAACCACTACAACTACAACAGCTATACAACAACTACAGCTACAACTTCAACTACATGACAGCTACAACNACAACTACAACCACAACAACCACTACAACTACAACAGCTATACAACAACTACAGCTACAACTTCAACTACATGACAGCTACAACTACCACTACAACTACCACTACATTACCACTACAACTACCACTACGACTACAAGTGCAACTACAACTACAGCCACAACAACCACTACAACTACAACAGCTGCAACTACAACAACTACAAAAACTACAACAACTACAACAACTACAACAACAACTACAACCACAACAACCACTTCAACCACAACTACAACTACAACTACATTACCACCACAACTACTGCTACGACTACAAGTACCACAACAACCACAACAACCACTACAACTACAACTACAACTTCAACTACAAGACAACTACAGCTACAACGGCTACAACTACAACCACGATAACCACTACAACGGCACTACACTGCACTGCACTACACCTACAACAACAACTACAACTACAACTACAACCACAACTACATCTACATCTACAACTACAACTACAACTACTACAACTACAACCACAACAACACTGCGCTGCCTCCAGCCACGTGTCGGTCCATCAGTGGGTTCGCTCTGCCATCCATCACTCCCAGCAACGAACCTTTCCTATAGGTTTCCTATTCTTGAAACTTCCGCCACCGCCTTGTGCGGTACTACTGGTATCCCAGGGGGCCCGGAAAACGCACCGAACCTATGTATATATACACACACACAAACTTCCCATATATATATATATATACACACAGTATAATACAGTATATATACAGGATGTTGCCATAGACTGATTGAATCTGATTAAATTAAATTCATTCGAATTTGTTTGAATATCTTGTGAGACATGTCTCCATCTGTGGGTCTGTTGCATGTTGGCCACAGGACTGGTGCCTTGCATTGCGCTGTATATTCTCAACAACACATCGAAATCAGATCAGATTGGACTGGAATGGATCTATATGAAATGCAAAAGCGCTGTTGGATGCTGTTGGACTATCTTCATGCTGTGGCACGAACACGCACTTCAACTTTCTCTACTTTAGGGCATACAATGGACAAGTTTAATTTTGCATAATTTTGCAGTTGGTGTACCAGAAAGCCACATCATGATGTCCGCTTAATGCCCCTGACTCAAACCTGAGCAGCTTGTCCCCGCAGCTTCACTCGTTTTCTGAAACGATATCAATTCACCTCGTGCTTGGTTTCAAGCTGCCTCAGGCTGGTCT
The DNA here is from genome assembly GCA_003297045.1 of Symbiodinium sp. clade C Y103. Taxonomy (NCBI): domain Eukaryota; class Dinophyceae; order Suessiales; family Symbiodiniaceae; genus Cladocopium; species Cladocopium sp. clade C. The sequence goes on along the minus strand of BGPT01001994.1, from coordinate 74,571 downwards.
GCTTGCAAGGCAAACGGTTCTGACTGCCAAATACGAAAGGAAACCCATGGGTCCAAAGAGCAAGGTCAAGATCAAGCAGGGCCTTGGCACAAACAACATCAGGTAGCAGGGCAATATCGATATCCGACGAAATGTAAACATGCTGTTCTAAAACTGGTTTCTTGTGGAAGTGGACATGTCAAGATGGAAACGCAACATGAATCGCTGAATGGCCACCTGGCCTCTGGCCTGCTTGACACTGAAGAAAAGCTTCCAGTATCTTCCAGTCCAAGGCACACAACCAGGAAGTGTGGCACCTTGTTCTGCTGGCTGTCAAGCACCTCTCCCAAGCCAACCAAGGGATCAAAGACACAGTAGTGAAGCCACCCTGCCAAGACTCCATCGGGATTCCGGAAAGCAGTTACAATCCCGTCCAGGCTTAGAAGATCTGCTGACGCTGGATCTGGATGTGTCAAAAGAAAACTGATGGTCGCCACATAAAGCACCGCATTCACCACCGGGGCCACCAAGGCGGCCGGCTTCAGATATTCCCAACTGGGCAGAAAGATCAGTAGACCCCATGTCAGCAGACTGACGTTGGACACAGGAAAGAGTTCTGCAGAATTCTTTCCAAGGAAAGAGAAATTTTCAGCATTAGCTCTTGCCACATCCATCATAGGCAAAGCAAGTCCGGCAGCAGCCACATGAAGACTGGACAGCGACGCTTTGGGTCGTTGCGCGACGAAGGTGCTCGACCAAATTGCAGAGCAACATATTACCGCCAGGGACAATGCCCGTGTGGAACGGCGGGCCATGACTGCAGGTTCAGCTGCTGAGCTGAGTGATGTTCCTGCAACTATGTGTATATAATTACATTATGCAATTATGCATTATGTTATGTATATATAAACAGTGTCCCGGCGCAATTCAGCTCAATACCCATCACTAATGGCCAACACTGATCAAGCACATGGATTGTTGATTGCAATCTTGGTGAAAATGCTGACATTTTGTTCTCACTGAAGGAATTGACTGGGAGAGCAGTCAGAATTGACGGCACATGGGCAACCGGTTCACACCATGGTTCTCCGTGGTGTGATGAAAGTCTTTCTTTTTTACTGTTTCCAATCGTCCTGAACTACACAGCATGGGCCCGGCTGAATTGTGGAACATGCTTCCTTGCCATGCACACCTGACTGCGAACCATTGGTGAATGGGAGGACTTGTTGCGCCTAACTATGGTATCGCACCGTTTACAACTTTGCACATGTGTCATATCATACACTATGTATATATATATATATATACAGTATATATATATATTTATACATATATATATATATATATCCTTGTTAGGTGATAACGTTGATCTAATATCATGTATTTAAAAAATATATAACTAACGTATACAATATATTATACTGCGTGTTGGCATCTTCTGGCTGTGGCATCAGGCTTGGCAGCAGGCCTTTGTCACAGGCTTCAGAAATCCTCCGCAACTCGTCAGCTGCGGCAGCAGCACCATCCCTGGCCTTCGGATGGACTTTGCTCTGAGAAGACAGTGAATAAGGAATTCAAAACCATTCTGCAATGACTTTATGATACTTTATGTACTCCTTTCCATTAATGGCATGATCCTGTTACATCCTGTGTTGAATTTTTTTAACTATTGATACAACCCGCACTATGCTTGGCCACAGCCAATTGACTTTCTCTGCCACACATTGGTGGCATCATGATCGCAATTCACCAAGTAGAGCAGGGCCCCAAAACCTTTTTGCAGCGCGTTCCACTGGTTGACACTGATGAAGCTACATTATGATGACTTTTGAATCAAGGAGTCAAAACCCAAATGACGCCAATTGACCATCAGTTCTAGTGATTCTAGTCTCAACCCACTTGGTTTGAGCGGTTTGGTGCACTGCTTAATTCACCTGCAGCATTCTGACGATCAACTGCCTCCTGGTGTTCACGCTCCAGTCGAGCTCGAATCTGAGCAGCCTGTGCTGAATCTATCAGGACATGAACATGTCATGCGAGAGTGACACGACCATGCACAATCTATACATATCTATACATATCCATACATGCCAAATGTGGCTATGGATGGCTATGGGTTGATATGAGGAAATCTGCAATCCCTGAAAGTGGTCTTTTGCAGTAGAGAATCCAGTGGGTCTCGTGGTCCCCAATTTCGCCCAAAACCCAAATCAGATTTCTTTGCGCGTACAAACAACTCAGATTCTCCAAAACAATAGCCTGCTGCTGAACGCATTTGTCTGTCTTTCCGCACATTTGACAAACCCATCTTCATTCCATCTCATTGCAGTGAGTGACTGAATATCATTTCTTAAAGCTAATTGTTTAATTCTAGTATCGTTTTCTGTTGCCGTCAACTACACATTATTTTTCTTGGCAAGTGAGGTTCATTCATTGACCATCCCTGGTTGATGAATTGACAAATCAATTCACAACAGATTGACCATGCATCACATTGTTGCGTACCTATGCATATAAAATATTCTATAATCACATGTATTTTACATATTATATCATATTATCAGACTTTATCATATAGATATTATATCATATGTGTATATATATAAAATAAGACCATTTGGGGATGATTCCCTATACTAACCATATATTCCAGTGAGGTCACAGTGAGGTCGTTATAATTTACCTAGATATATATATATATATAATAGTCCTACACTCCGCTCCTGCAATAGCAATATCTACGGCGTCTACGCTGCACAGTGGCACGCCGTACCTCTTCAGCCTTCTCAAGGGCCACATCTTGAGATCCGCTGGCTGCCTGGGCGGGTCACGATGGGCGTGTAGGATGGCTATAGGATGGGTATAGGATGGATATATATATATATATATGGTACCCCCCCCAAAAAAAAAAACTACCTTTTTGTGATTTTTACTGGTATTTACAGTGTTTTTTGCATATTTTGAGGGTATATTTTTCAGATGTTTTTTTAAAACAAATTTGGACCTAGTTTCGAAGGATAATGCCATATATATATATATATAGATATAGATATACTTCCATGTACTTAGGGGAAATTTTCTCCCAGTGCGGTTGCAAACGTTTGCAAACGACCCTTGGAAGTAAGAAGTAAGAACTAAGATTCCTCAGNATATACTTCCATGTACTTAGGGGAAATTTTCTCCCAGTGCGGTTGCAAACGTTTGCAAACGACCCTTGGAAGTAAGAAGTAAGAACTAAGATTCCTCAGAAGAATTCTTAGTTCCATCTTACTTCCCAGGCCCCCTTGGAA
>BGPT01001994.1:18327-70330 GCA_003297045.1 Symbiodinium sp. clade C Y103 | reverse complement strand
AAGGATTTCTATGCACTTTCTATAGGATTTTTATTTTATTTCTAAGTGTTGTTTTGAATATTTCTATAGGATGTCTAAAGAATTTCTATGGGATGTCTGCGATATTTCTAAATGATGTCCATGGTATTTCTATATTTCTAAGGGATTTCCATGGAATTCCTGTGTGATTTCCATGATATTTTTTTGGCAATTTCTATATAGAAATTAATGGGATGCTGAAACTTGCCAAGAATCATGCTGCTAAGTGGATTTCCATGTCGAGTTGTCTGTACCATAGCTGCTGAAAAGACACAGGTTTTCACAAGGCATCATGTTGCGAGTACAAGCTACTGGCTACAAGATAGCAAAAGGTNGTTGTCTGTACCATAGCTGCTGAAAAGACACAGGTTTTCACAAGGCATCATGTTGCGAGTACAAGCTACTGGCTACAAGATAGCAAAAGGTAGGTTTTTTTTTGGGGGGGGCTAGCATATATATATATATATAAATGATATATATATATATATCTACAATTGCAATCAATTTGCAATCATAGACATAGACAATGTATGACAATTTAGAGTCTGTTTCCTTCTATAAATGTGTATGTCTATGTGTGATTATCTGTCTATATAGTTAACACGGCAGGCAATTAGGAGATGTTGGGAACATGAGCAACAGCAACGAAAAAACAAACTTCTATGTTTACCTACATTAGGCATCATCCTTGTAATTAGTTGGGAAATAGACCATTGTGAGACTGGCAACCCCTGAACATTCCCCAGGATGGGTGGACAACATCCGACTACAAGTGTTGCTCAATTTGCTACAAGTTGAATAGAATTGAATACATACATATAATATTTCACATGTTTGACTCTGTTTCATCTGTTTCATTCTCATGTTCAAGCCAAGCAATGGGATCAGCAAACGCAAAACAGGTGCTTTCGTTCCGCATTTCGTTCCGCAGCCTCTACTTCCAAGGCGTGCAATCTTGGACGGAGCATGGACTCAAGGACTGCTTGACGCTCCTGCCGCGATGGGAAGGCTGAATGACAGGATCATGTTTTCATGTGATTGCAGCTGAGCAGCTGAGCTTGTGAAACGAACAGGTGGACAAATGAAACAGGGTGAAGCAAACGTATCTAGCGCATTTGTGATAGTGGGACTGTGGGACCCGTTTCCAGAAGAAACTGCCGCGAAGTTCAATTTCCGTATCTGACCCAAGAACCTCCATAGAAGCACGCAAATTCTGCAGGTTTTCCTGCGGAACTGTGGCGGCAGATGACAACGAAGAGCAGTTGTATTTCCAGGAGCCGTTCGTGATTCGTCCATGTTTTCAGCTAAATTCACTCAAGCCCGAACTGCAAATTCCAAAACTCAATTCTCTAATGGCATTCTGTCGATCGCGGGGATCTTCCAAATGGGCACATGTGGAGTAGCTGCCAAGGCTAGAAACATCCATAGCAGAAGTTCAATGATGCTCAACCTAGTCAACCAGTCATGATGATCCCAGTCCTCAGATTGTGCTGGTTTGGTCTTCCACAGAATACCCAAGCACCCCCCAACGACCCAGCGTGATCTCACCTGAGCTGAAGCTTCTCGCGTTTCCAGTTCCTGACAAACGCCATGTGCCAGGGTCTTGGGGAAAACTCAATATCGTTTCATATCATTGCACATCATTTCACATAATTTCACATCATCTCCTTTGTTAGGGCATATTACTCAGGGACCTGTTTCGGGGCAGTGTACCCAAGATTGCAGGAATCCCTCAGCAAGGTTGAATGAAAACCCCAGCCATTGTTCTGACAATAGTATGACAAAGTGATGCATAGATACTGAATATTCTCCAGTTCACAGTCTTATGGCGTAACATTGGCCAACTGCAATTTCTGCTTCTTTGGGCCTGGCCTTGCAATCTTACTGCCCAACATGCTTCCAGAATCTCTGGCATACCAAAAGTCCGTAATTTCTTGGATTTGTTTCGCGATTGTTAACTTCCAATTTTTGCAGTCGCACCTGGCACTGATCGGTGAGGCCTTGGTGGGAGGTCTCCACAGTCTTCCCGCCGCTGGTTCATGATTTGGGGAGTGTCCAATAAGTTGGTGTCCAAAACATGTCTAAACCATGGAGGGGCTGCCAACCATGCAGGTTTCTGGCTGCCGTGCTTCTGGGTGCTCTAGTACTTGCTGGTTGGACATGCCCAAGCCATCTTCTCACATAGTCCTCCATAACTTTTCTGGCAAGACTATTTGGAATGTCTGACCACCAGCCAAATTGTCCATTCTATAATTCAATTCAAATAGCCAGGGCCAGCCAGGGCTATTAAAGTTGTTAGAGCCCAGTTAATCATGAAAGTCGGTGCGGTGATAGAAATACATCATGATACAAGATGATACAAGTATATACAAGTATATAGAAATCATGTGTGTGATTGTGAAAGACAAATTAATGTGCTGGAAGCGGGAACACAATTCCCAGGGGTCAGCCCTTCGCTGCGAGGTCATGGGCGTCCAACTCTGCAACCGTTGGAGTTCAGCAGATGACAATGTGCTCAAGGACCGTGAAGCCCGTTCAGCCTGGATCAAATGATCAAACCCATCTTGACGTTGATTTGATTTAAGATGATGTAAAATTTGGACGGACCATGAATTCTCATCAACCACACAAAAGCACTACAAAAAGAATCAAGAAAATACAGACAGAATCAAAATGAGATCATGGTGTCACCAACAACAAAGAGGAGACATTGCTAGTTGGTGAAAGTGTTTACATGTCTTGTTTTGGATGGCCTAGGCTTCCCAGAGTTGAGGGCCTTCTTGGCTTCAATTGAAGCTTCACATTCGCCAATCAGGACCTCACAGATTTGCCGCTGACACATGCCGGCACCAGCGTCCAACACAATGCAACTCTGACACATTTGACATCATTGAAGATGTTAATTCGGCCGTACAGAACACCAGGCTTTGAATGGATTTGATAGGAGATGCTAGATAGATCTAGATAGTGGAGAGACGTTTGTTTTCGTAGGATTCGTTGCTTCTTGCCTTTTTGATCCTTTTTGGTCATTCCTGGCCTGCATGCGATGACGCCATTCTTGGTGATCATGGACCTCCCGCCTCAGTTGACACAGAATGAATGGAAACCGTGTACCAGAAATGAAACAAAGCACTGCCATATCTACAGAAAGTCCGGTTCATTGCAGAAAAGGAAAACGGAAGCACCTATCATTTGTCGAAATCTGCAGCTTCATATACATGGCTGTACCGTAAATCTTTCTGCTGTTCTCAGGACCATTACTCTGGGCAAGTGGAACAGTGGACAACTATATTCCAAATTCCTGTGAACATCTGTGAACTAACTTTTGATCACAAGCCTGGACATCAAGTCACACATGGACACGGGCTGACCATTCAATGGCCAATATGCGGCAATATTGGGAGGCAAGAAGAGAAATGCGGAAGTTCACATTAGACATCACACATCAGGCTCCAACTGGGAGCGGGAAATGGTCTCTTCTGCAGTTTTCACCTGAGCTGAACGAGCTGAGCCCTTTGACCTCTGCCTTTGCAGCCAGTCATTCAGTCAACAGTCAAAATTCATTAAAGGTTGTTTGTGTATGTTTGTGTTGGCTCAATACAAAGTCCCATCTTGAAATCCTGCGTTTGACCGACTCAAGTCAGAAAAGTCACCATGTGAAGACACAAGGTAACATCGATAACGCTATGCTGCTGCCTTTTATATATATATATATATATGCTTTCTATTTTGATGATGCTTGAATATGTATGAACTGATTTCATCTCATTTTCTCACATTTTCTAACGGTGTCGCACCTGTTCAGCAAGGCGCTGGAGCTCCATACGCGCCTTTGACCGCTGCTCTTGCGTCTCTCGACCTCATAGGCTCTGAGATGCTCTGAGGCCGACAAAGCGTGGAGTCCGTGGTATGCCGGTGTGGAAACTCGGTGTGAAATTTCGAAGTATTGCCATTATATTCCATAATATATATATATATATAATTCTATATATAGATATATGTATATATATATATACATGATACGCATACATAATATGTAGTCATCATATCCATAACTCCTGCAGTTCACTACCATGGTATAGTATAGGTGTGTAATCGGGCCTTTGCAGTATATATCATGAATATCCATTAGCCATGAACAAACAAAGCAATTCAAGGCAGCGTCTTTCCATTTCGGTGTTCGATTAGGACTTCATGCGTCCATGTTCCAAGTAGCTTTAATAGGCTTTGATGTTGAGCAGAATCAGATGCGCAAACAACACAACGTTTGCTTCATCTGCTGCCCCAGCAATCGAGTGGCCGCATGGAACAACTGACTGTATAGTGGATAGCGCCCATGGGGTCCACCCTGCAATGCCTCTAGAAAAACATAGAAAAACCAGCCTAATTTATAGTGTTATTTCATGTTATTTATACGTACAATTGGCACGTCGCCGCCCTCAAATCGGCTAGTGGATATGTGCCAAAGCCAGATGAGCCTTGCATGTGGCCTTGCATGGGCCTTCCGCCTTCCTAACTGGATGTGTCATAACAAGCTCTCCCTGTGACGCCCCCGCGCTGGTTGTGCATCATGTTGACTTGCTCGCTGACCTCGTGATTTCACAAGGACATATCTGGGACTCGTGATTTCAGGGACATCGGAGACTCGGTCCGAAACCGAGTACCAGCAACGGGGTACCAAGGCCAAGAAGGTACAAACCATCCCCCGTCATCTCCCATCATCTCCCATCATCTCCCATCATCTCCCATCCAAACTTGTTGGATTTTCAATCTTGACATGTCTTGAATTTTGAAGGATGGCGCTGATTTGTACTGATTCTTCAATTTGGTAGAATGCACAACATTGGAAGGACAGCAGCTTTGCGCGTGTCATCATTTGTCCAAGGCTCAAGCCATGGGGTACTCGAAAAATCAATCAGGCATGGGGCGGCTTAAATAACACACCAAGGAATGGGTTGTTGGCAATCGGTTTTTTTCCCGCCAGGGTTTCACCCCTCATTTCAGTGAACCCAGCCTCTGCGATTTGTGGCCCCATTCATTCCGTTCTGTACTTCAAGGCCAATTCCATCGAATTCCAACTTATATGATATGCAAAGCATTGCAAAAACTAGCCCACATATTAATATCATATGTCCACATCAGCACACATTGGTTCACCAATATTCACCTCATTTGGCCCCTGCTGATCAGTGGGAATCAGTGGCTGTTCCTGGGCTCTCTCGACGCTGTCAATCTCCATGTCGAGCTTTGGCAACTTCTCTTCAGCCTTGTCCCGAGAGGCAGGAAACATCAGCAACCATTATACTACATGTATGTTGGTTCACCAATAATATATATGTTATGTTATGCAGTCTTACGCTTTATTATGTTAAGGTTCTCTTCTAGTGCGATTCTACTACACTCTACTGGTGTTCCAGTACATGTACATATCATTACATATCATATCTGAGAGAGAGAGAGAGCACGCGCGCGCTACATAAACACATGTGCAGCAGTGCAATACACTGCAAGAGGCGCCTATCAAATTATCAAAGGCCAAACATGAGATGTCACTCCATCCATTTCCGACATCATTGCTTTGAAATCGCATATTGTTGGACATGGCAAGTAGAGTTTCGTCAGTACAGGTTTGGATCGACAAAAAATCCTCCCATAAAATGCTCACAAATCCACCTGTGCCAGTTTGAGCTGTGCAGTGCGAATGGCCTGGTCAGGTTGCATACGATGCGGACAATACATTTAATATGACAATACGATGCGTGTATGGACAAACCTCACAACACATGGCATAGAATTTCGCAAGGGTTTGCATAAACAAGATCATGGCAACAGCTGGCAACTGGCTAATGAAGTACGAGCTGAACCCAGGGGTCCAAGTGGACCTGTGACATGATACGACTCAGAAGAGCATTTTGCCGGGTCTTCGGGTTCTTTGCAATAAAGCATCATGCCGCAATCATGCCCTCCTTCTCACCATGAAACGTGTTTCAGAGATCAATACAACTTTGGCCCTCCTCTCTTCTGGAACACTGCCTGCTATCTGAGGGAACCCAAACACTCTCAACTCTTGACACAGTTGCCCGGTGCCATTCAACATCATTCAACATCATTCAACCACACATTCCCTTTCCATATCTTTCCATCCTTTTCCATTGTTCTGCTGTAGGCTGCGATGTCCACCAAATCCAAAAGATCTAGCGCGCCTCTGCCAAAGAAATTCGAACAAAGCGCTGCGGGTCTTGAAAACCGCCAGTAATGACTCCCTCAGCGTTGAGAAATGTCACGAACGTCAAGACATGTCAAGACATGATCATCCGATCCCGTCCAGAACCTACTGTGAGCAGTAGCGGGCTAGGAGTTGAAAACCACTGACTTGTGACGGTTCCACTGAATGTCTGCAGCATTGTAGCACAGTTATGCATAGTTCATCACAGCAAACAAAACACAGCAATTTGTGTTTCTCTAGCTATCTCTGGTAATCTTAATTCAGCCCTGTGGTCTTCCTTTGTTGTCCTAGCGGGAGGGGGGCGTGTGGGGTCCCCAGCAGCTAGACCCACATCCAAATCAATCATACCGTACCCCATCTAATGGACATCACCATACCGTTTTGGGGACAGTCTTCGTATGTCTTAATGATCTTCTATTTCCTTGACGTGTCGAATCCCACCGCCGGAGAAAACAAATGAGTTTCGATTCGTGTTCACTAATGCTATTGGCCAGTCCTAACCTTCCCTGTAAATCACCCTTATGAAATTGCTTATGATATTCTGTCATATCCTGTCTTTATGCCATAAACTTTCTGCTTTTTTGTTCGCCAATCTTCGATTGGAGGGTGCTCTCATCACGCACCCGAGCCTTGCGACTGACACGATCTCCGTCCAATGTGATGGCATCAATGCCATGGCGTTTTGCCACCTGCAGCCACTTCTCTCCAGCTTCACACAAATGATGAAAGATATTGAAAGATGAATTGCCAACAGCTGCATTTGGTTTTGGAATGTTTCGGAGCTGCAAGTTTCCAGTTTCTGCAACTTTTGCGGCTAGGCATGGCTAGGCAATCCTTTCAAAATCATGGTTGACGGGCAAAATAGGTGAAGTCCCTCACACAGCGTGGATCGATGTCTCGGTGAGTTGAGTCAGGGCGCTAGGCCGTCCATCGAACTTGAAAGGGATTGAAAATCATAAAGAATGATAAAGAATGAATCGTTTAATGCTGAATACTTGAATTATCTTGTGTTGATGACATGCTAATAGCCACGACGTGTCTAAAGCTGGGTGATGGCACATACCACAACAGTAATTTCCTTGCTCCTACGATCGACTCAATCTTCAAACGCGCACGATTCAAGAATACCGTCACAACATGTCGCAACCCAATTTGTTGTTCTTCAATGTCCAATTTCGTGAATCAGTATTTCTAAAATTTTCTGAATTTATTTAAACCACTGCCATAGGATGGAAACGCTCAACTTGCTGACGGGCTACAATGTCCTTCAATCACTGCCCGGTCTACGACCCCGGCTCCCCTTTACCTCCTCACACAGCTCCATACTCCGGCAAACCACTGCCTCAGGCAATGCGGTGACGCCATGAAAAGATACGAATCGGATGTCGTAACGCCATCGGCCACAAGCTATTTGCAGCATTGCTAGCTAAACAATGCTAAACAGGCAACTACACACAGATTTGTCAAAGTCAGGGTCAGCTAGTCAACTCTGGCTCGTTCGTCTCCCCAAATGTCCTGGCCTTTCCAAAGACTTGCTGGACGGCAGGGCGCACCCAATCTGGACACTTGACCACATCAACCAATGGTTTCACCTGACGCAGCACGAATTCAATCGAATTCATCTACTCTACAAGCCTCGGCTGAGTTCTGCCACCAAGCTGCCTTTGCTCTTTTTATCAGCACAGGAAGGAACGCACTTGAACGTGAGAGATCGGATCTAAAAATTAAAGGGAGCATTAAGATCCACCAAATACATCAGGTTTAAACCCTGAAATTTGATGAGATTTGCCATTATTATTGTGTGATCTCTGATTTCCATTGGGTCAACTCTGCGTTTCTTTTAAACAGTCACACAGTGTCTCAGAATGGTGCAGCACACTTAGTATCCAAAGCAGGAAGACTCGTGTGAGGTTTGTGTCTACCAAATGTACAGCGTGCTCTGGTTCAACGAATGGTACAACCTGAGCGCATGACCCCATCCATCTGAGGGAAATTGTAGTCCTTCAACGGGAGCTGACCTGAAAAAGACATCAATTGACTATAATTGATTCAAACAGATTCAAAAAGCATTGGTTTAAACCATTGGCTCTGCGCGCAACCTGCTGTGATGCCATTTGAAACCTGCCTTTTGGCAAAGTGCATGCAGCTTTCAGAACTGCTACGCGATAAGATCACTCTGATCTGAGGACAGCTCTGATGGGCGTCACCACCACAGCACCCAAACGACGCGTCCTGAAAGCAGTCATACCAGCATGCCACTGGCAAACTGCTGGACCCATGTAAATGGGGGCAAATGGGAGTATTGGGGTATATTAGATATATGATATATATATATATATATATGGTGGAATTTTGCTCTTGAGACAAGCTGTGGAAGTACCATTCTCGCCCCATTCTATAGCAAATGACAACCAAACTACACACAGCCCCACCATCATCAATCAACTCTAAAGCCCAAGAAGTCACATCTTCTCGTGCAATGCAAACGGTGAATGTTCAATTGATTCAACCGCCTTTGGGGAAAAAGAAAACAGTTGCAACGGCCGCTGGAGCAACGACAAAATTGAGCAGTGGTCCATGCCCCACTTGTGGCACCTCTTCTAATGGTAGTACAACTCCCACAGATTCCCACAACTGTGCCATCGCATTTTTTCTAACTCTGGGTCAATCGATTCTCAAAACGGGCATATCTGTTGGTCTCAACTGCATGCCCAATCGCTCCGATCGCACCTCACATACTTCACGGCTTCAGCAGCAGCTTCATCGTCCATGGCCTTCGGATTCAACAATGTTTGGACATGTCTGGGCTGTCAAATGACCTCTGATGATCTCTTTCAGCATGCCTTCGTACCAAAGTGGACCAAGTGAATCGTATGTTTTTCGCAAGAAAGAAACGACAAACGCAAAGTGAATTCAGTGAATTCCATGTTTCATCATTGTACTCTGAGATAGCTGAGAATTCAGAATGGTGATGGCTGAGGGCTCGACCAACACATTAAACAGCGACGATCCAGCAAAACTCTCCACAGCTGCTCTGAAAGTAGATGTGACCTGCAGAGCTCAGTCGCGTGTGAATGCAAGGGGGTCATCCCTAGATGATCCTCACAACTTGTGTACCTACTTGGGGTCCATGTCCAAGCCCATAGTCGGGCTTGAAAATGTCGAAACGGAAGATGGTGAAAAAAACTGCGTTTCATAGTATCTCATTGATGGCAAAAGACGATGCCCAGGAATTGTTCCCCACCTGCCAGGTGAGGGTCGCTAGATTTTAACAAAGCTGCCGTCCTCGTCCTCCTCCTTCTTCTCCTCGCCAGCTTCCTCGCCAGCTCCAGATCTCAGTGGGCAGTGCCAGACTTCACGTGCCAGCTCCAGATCGCAGTGGGCACTGCCGGACTTCAACCCGTATACATGTGCCAGATTGAATGACGAAGGAGATGCCAGATAGAATGTCAGATACACTGTCAGATAGAATGTCAGAATATGCACCAGATAAAATGTCAGATAGAATGCCAGGTAGAATGTCAGAATATATGTCAGATAGAATGCCAGACTAGATGCTAGATAGAATGTCAGAATATACGTCAGATAAAATGTCACAAAGAATGTCAAAATGTCGAATATATATCAGATAGAATGTCACATGGTGGGGATCACTCGAAGAAAGTAATTGATTGTCTTTTTGAGTATTCAAAGATTGAAGTATATTGAAGTTAGAACAATTTCTACAGAATGATGTATAGTGTGGCCCTACTCAACTCGACTGCTCTGAAATCTCTGTCTTAGGTCAGGTGGTTATTGGTTTTGGTTTGGGCTCTACTATCATAACAATTCATCAAATTTGTCTGTTACACTTGATTCCCATTCGATTGAATCAACATGAATCAACCCAACTGGTAGGTTCTGACAGGATACTCTGCATGCCCATGGGAGCCTCAATGTGCGACAGAAATGTGCCCCGGATCCGATCTTGAAGTCCTTTTTCCTGACAAGACCAATATGAAGTCTTCCGCAAAACAGGGAAACAAACCCAAAACTGCACGAAGCCTTCACTGTCCATTCAATGCAAAAATGAATCAACATGGAACTAACCTGAGTCAACCAAGTTCTAGGCACCAAACCCCAAATTCAGCTTCAAAAATACTTAAATGAGTATGATAGCTGTGTGCCTTATGCAGCCCTCAACACTGACTGGTTCCAACATTGGCACCTGTGCCCACCTCATGATGGCAGTGACCGCCTGACAGTGCAGGATCGAGCAGCCAAAATCCACAAGAACCATCCAAATCATTTCCGTTCTAATCAATATCCATCATGAACAATCTACAGTGATATGCGCTTTCAATGAAGAGATTCTAATTTTATATCTCATTGCTTGCTGCTAGAGGTACTGGATAGGCATGCGTAACCTATGATGCTTCTACCACGGTTTGATCAACCCTGTGTTGGTCTACTTTCTGTGGAGCTCTGTGGTTTGTTTGGCCTGTTGCAGTTCTTCTAAAGTGACAGCGCGAGGGTAGTTTCTGAAGCCAGGAACTGGTTGGTAAATTGTGGTACATGATCTAACTCACTGGTTTTCCAGTTGTTAGGCTGTTAGGGTTGTTTTGAGTTCGGGAATCATGCTCATACACGATGATACAAAATGATGCAACCCTGATGCAACTCTCCTTTAGCTATTATTCAGCTCGCCTGGCAATTGGATCGCGGCATTGTACCCTCGAGTCGATGCTGGCAATGTCGTGCCTGTGCAGCGAAGCTGAACACCGCTAAGAAATATGCAAAAAAACACACACAGAAAAAGACGACTGCATTAAAAAAAAAACAATAAAAACAGCACTTGCCATTTGGATTAAGTTGATCATATTTGATAATGCTTCTCTTGCCTCTAGTAAACTCTAGACTCTAGTACTTGACCAAAGATGATGATATAAATCCAACAATATTCACAACAAGTGTCAGCTATACTGTGGTTGAACAAGTTCCATCCAACGGTCCTTCCAATGGACCCCTATATAAGTTCCAAAGAATCGTCTTTTCTAATGCGGATAGAGGAAACATGAGGAAACCAGACAACATCTAACGACATCAGACTGCAGATGGCAGTGGCATGTCCATCCGACCTCTTGCCGGAGCTTTTCAACCTCGCGCTGCGCCTTATGCCGATCCTCGATGGCAAGGAACGATGGGAAAGTGCAAATGGTGGTAAGTGGATTTTCCAAGCAGATGCGCTATGGCAGCTATGAGTAGATTCTGAGTGGGTTGACAATGTTTCACAAAATTATGCTGCATGCAAATATCATTGCGTCATATTGCGTCATGTTCCTGCAGCTCTTGAACCTCAGACTTCATGTGCACTGTCTTGTCCATAGGTTCACCTTGACCCAATTTGGCGTGAAAATTCCGTGGCTTTAGTAGAGCCCTGACACAACTATGCAGCAAAGAGTTAGAAATCGCCCACCATCCCAAGGTTCCTGAAGAAACTTGAAAGGAAGGGAGAAGAAAAAGTAAAATGAGAATCATGTGCTGTCACAGTGGCACAGAAGAAAAACGTGTTCAAGTGTCTTAAGGAGCAAAGGGATAAAAGGGCGTGTAAGAATGTGCGACCACTGTGACCTGCCATGATATAGCCATGTTTGAAGATATTGATCGAGTATGATCGAGTTTTGGATAGGTGTGGCATGCTTTTAATTAAGCTGTTGTCAGCATAGCCATCTCCACTAGGTCCTGATGCAAAAGTCGGAGCTTCTCGGCCTCGGTCCAACTTTTGGTTTCGTGCAAGAACAAAGGAAGAAACAGGAAGTTTAATCCCTTTCCGCAGGAGGTGTTAGTCCCTTGGCACAACATGGTCATGGCACAACAAATGCCACACAACCTGGATTGCTTCATGCGACAGGTTACGCCACGCAAGTGATCGAAGGTTTGTAAATGTAAATGTGCTGTCATTTGCGCAAATCATTGGTAATCTATTAAGTCATCTTCGTTCAACCTATTCTCCATCCTATACTCTTGCTCTTGCTCTTGCTCTTGCTCTTTTTTTTTCTCTCTCTCTCGCTCTCTCTCGCTCTCTCTCTCTCTCTCTCTCTCTCTTGCGCATTTGTCCTCCAGGCGCCCAGACTCCTCCGTCTAGACGTTCTCCCAAACTTCGCAATGCTTTGCCAAGGCCCCCCAATCTCAGCATGAGGGACTCTCACAGACATATCAATCCGTGGGAAGCTACAGTATCTGAACATTTAGTCGACCCATGATGCGGACCGGGATAGAACTTACAACCTGCCCAGTACCTTGACCTACGAAAGGATGGGGAACCAAACACTGGGCTCTAGACAAGGGGAGTGGGTATGTCATGGTATGTTTGAAAGTAGTTGGTATGAATAGAGTGCCCATTTCATGGTTGATGATTCCAAAATATTCCAACAGACATGTATCAGTTCCGGACGGCTTCTGTTTTGCTAGCTGCTAGAGCGCATCTTGTGTCTTAGCTCCATGCTGCGTCTCTCGGCTTGCAAGATCTGTGCGACCCTTCACAGCCACCTGACTTATGTTGAGCCACACCAGCCATACCAGCCACACCGCCAATGATATCCACAATCCAAGGGGTCTATGGGATGGTGAATTCAAAATATTATGAAGATTCATGAAGCATCATGCACCCGCATGCACCTCACCATGTCTTAGTTTTGCAGTGCATCTGCTGCACCTATGGATGCCTCGAGGCCGAACGACCCTTGCGATGTCATTTTCCCATCAACAACAGCACTTTGCTCTGATTTGTTCTGCACCTTGTTGGCTTCAACTCCAGCAGTCTCGCTCTTCTTCTCGCGTTGCACGCTGATCTCCATCTTGCGCCTAAAATGAAACAAAGCCCCAGAGTGCCCGTAGGTCAACCATGGTCACCGATGGTCAGCCGGGGTCAAAGCATCATGTGACTTTCACAAATGCATCTGATGTGTCTTTCATCCTGACAGCAGGTTGGGATCGCAGGGCTACCCTTGAAGCTTGAGCATCAAGATACCAACCATAAAAAGGAGTGTGTCTTGGTCTTCTCCATCTGCCAACCATGTCCAAGGCTATCAGTGGTGCCTCGCATCTGCCAGCTTCTCCTCCCGAACACGAAGCTCCTCGTCCAGAGCTCGGTTACGTTCCTGAAGAAAGCACACATGCTATGCCGATGTGAATATGGAGTCATGTGAATATGGAGTCATGTGAATACGGATTCATAATTATGAGTCGTATGAGCCATGAGAGCCCCTGGAGTCCCTCTGAGTCCCTTATGAGTCCTTTGAAATCCTGCGACACCAAAATCAGCTCGGTCATTGCTAGCTGCTAGTAGCTGCTTGTCACCATACGTGGACTGCGTGGACTGCTGTCGGATGTGTCGGATCTGTCGTTTCGTCTGGCCTCTAAAGTGCGGAACTGCTGTCGACGACCTTGCCGCGCCAAGAGTTGCTCACGCTCAGCGTTACAGACCTGCGCGAAATCCAGCGAAACCGTGAAGCCGCGTGAAGCTGTGGCATCTGTGGCAGCGTCCAAAACGTAACCGATGTAACAACCGATGTAACCAAAATATACCAACATTCCTTATCAAATCTCTTGGAATGGAGGGTGGGATGGACCATGATGGAGCATGGTGGACCCGGAACAGAAACAAATACCAAGCAAAGAACCTTCAATCGCTTGTCTGCCCTTGTTTTACTGGGTTCAAAGCAATTGGTCCAACCCAGTAGATGAGCTATCCTATTCTAAGGCTAGGACACTATATAACAGATAACAGTATATAACTAGGATGCCATGTGCAAGTTATCAATTATCAAGCAGTGGCCTCGTTCTGTTCACTGGGCATCTGCAGCAATGGATATGGTATCCTAACATGTCCTAACTCCTTTGACCCTTGGTATCAGCGGTTGAAGTGACTCCACGCAGCTTACCGTCACCACTCCTCGAGGGTCCAAAATCTACCATGTGTTGCTTTATCCCAAGGGTCTTTCATTGAATTGTGCAGCGCTGCACAAAATGTGAAAGAGCTTTTCAGAAATGTAGGACGTGACGGAAACGGGCATAAAAGGGTCTGAAAGGATGCAAAAGGATACGGTAGGATAAGTCAAAAAGACCATACAAAATAATAACATCGTAAGAAAATTATATAGAAATACTGCTGATTTCTGAGCCCTTCAAGGGTGAAAGCTCGATGAAGATCAAGGAAGCTGCTGACACAAGATCATCAGCCCACCTGGCGTTGTTGCTCCAGCGATCGCACCTGCTCCTCAGCCTCATTCACCTGAAATCGGTGGACATGTCCGACCTTTGAAACAGACTGCGGCGGAGGTGGCATGACATTGAAATACATTGAAGCTCTTACTGTAAAGTGAAGTTAAGTATAGTCAAATTACAAGTTGGATTCAGTTGGATTAAACAAAAATTGGGACCCGAGGAGCATCCGCAAAAAGGGGAGCTTCTTTTTTATGCCTTGTACATCCTTGTACACAACACCTAAATGAATGTACTTGTACGGTCAAGCGCTTGCGCAAATATCTGGGAAACGGCAACTCCTTTTTTCAAAGATCGACTTTGTACTTTGTGCATCTTTGAGCCATTTCCATCTTTGGACTAAGACGATGTAGAGTCTTGGTGCCATCTGGGGCTATGCCACCTTGAAATCAGTTGGTTCTTCCCTGCCTGCGGTCGCTCTGCCTCGACTGCTGCATTGGCTTCTTCTACCTGGTAGCGGCACCAAACTGGCCCCACAATACAAAACAATTTTGCCTCTTCAACAATGGAGTAAAACAGTAAACCATAAAAGACATGAAATGCAATCAGGATACAGCAAGGGTATTAGATGACATTGCTATGTCCACAAGTGCAACCAAAGTCTCGGAAACTCATTCTGTTTGCGGCCGCTCCCCCCACTGTTAAGCACGTTCGAATACCCACGTGGTTTCAACACGCCATTCTAATCCTGTGTTGGTAGATTTCATACCTATGATGTGAACCAAACAATGTCATGTACTTTCAATTACTTTCATACCATTTCATACTATACCATTATTTGAGCGCACTGCAGGAACACCCAGAGGCATTGTATCTTTCCCGATTACCCCAAATGCACCTCCTTGCGCGCGCGACTCAGTTCAGCCAAACGTTCAGCACCTGAGCTTTGACTGCTCTCCAGCAGTTTCAATCGCATTGTTGGACTTCACCCGCGGCTCCAAAAAACAGACCCCGCAAGTTGTAATTCAGTCCGGCTTCCAAAGCCATTTGTGTCACTTTGGGGGTTGCGAATGAACTGTAGGTATTGAATATTGGTTGTTTCGGTGGTGCGGCAGCAACGCCCACATCGGTTACTAGGCAGGCGACTCTTCTCTTCTCCTTCACGCTGTCGGCGCCCCTCCTGCCAGGCATGTCAACGATGCCTAAAAATGGGCCGCCAATGAAACCAGAAACCCAAGAAACTGCAACAGAGAAGAGTACTCGAGCCAAAAATGAAGCAACTCTACAATTTGTTGCGGCATCAATACCTGTAGGATTGCGCAACCCTTCGAATGGGTTTTTAGGATTTCTACTCCCAAAACTGTACCGCAGATTTCTGACCTGAAAAGCTGTCAAAATGAATCAAAGAGAAGACTTCAGGGCAGCTATTCTTCCAGGTGTACTATCTACATTCCCAGCGATTTACACTTTAGTAAGCATTTTGACCACCTTTGAGCCTTTGGCTTCAAGATCCAACAGTCCGTGCGTCACCTCTTCTGCGGCCAATTGGGCTTTGGCCAAAGCTTCCATTTTCTTGTCGCGTTCGACTTCCAAGCCTCCAAGTCCAATATTTCGCGGGGAGTACCACCTTCACTTTGTTCATGTTGTCACAAACCTCATCAAACCATTGCCATGGCGGTAGCTGAACCTATATAGAATGAAATATAGTAGAATATATGTATATGTATAATACTTGTATACAGCATACATATTCTATGATTTCTTATGATGCAGTGCATTTTTTCCCATCCCCGAGGAGGCACCTGCCAAGCTGTCTGCTGCTTGACGCCTCTGGTCCTGAGTGGAAGCTGAACCTCTGCCTGAAATCTGTAGGGAGAACATGTGAAAACCATGGCTGTACCACGCTGCACATTTCTGAGACCATGATAAACCTGCAAAAAAAAAAAAACATTGAGAAAAACACCACCTACTCGTGGGCCGGATGGTCAAGACTGAAGGGTTGGCCAGTCTTCACAACCTCACGAGCCCATGCTGGATAATGTAGGATTCCTAAGTCTTTACACTTTACACTGTGTCATATTGTCTTCTTTGAAATGACCACACTCTTGTGGTGAGTCAGTCGCTCCCAATGCTGACATCTTCATCCACAAACACCTGATCTGGGCTGTGTTGCGAGCCGTCACACTTGAATAATCCATCAACGGATACAAAGCGTGCTGCACTGCAGTTGTCAAATTAGATTGAATGCACACCAAGATGCATCGCTGTTTACATTCACATCTAAATCCAGCAGTTCCTTCGATTTTTTTCTCCCGTCTTCCAACCTTCCCTCATACTATTTCTATACTTTTCTATACATCTTCTCCCATCTTAGACCTTTCATGACCTTGAAACCATGGCCCCCCATGGCCCCCCATGGCCCGTGGCACATAGTGCCCCCCATGGGCCGCTCCTCCAATCGCTCAGAATCAGCCTGGGCCTGGTGACCACTGGCAATTTCAAACATATTCAAGCCATTCATAACCATTCCATTCATTCCATTTTTATTATGTGGGGATGGAAGATTATGGAAATTATGGAAATGAACAACACAGTAAAAACTACAAACTTCTCTGCTCCTACACTCTTTTGGCAATGGGACGACAAGAATTCGAGCCAGGTACTGTAAATGATCTGGAGCAACAGATTCTCAGACAAGTTCGGATCACACATATGACTCTTTACTGTGTATATATGTACATACTTAATACATATATATATATATATACATACTGTATATGGTATGTATATATATATATATATTACACAACTTTCAGTGACAACACAGCTCAGCACTAGATGTGCCTGTCCAGACTTTTGACGCAAAGAAGCCACTTGTCCTGACCGGATCCATGCAGCATTTGATTCACATCACCAACATGGCCTCTGGGCTTGGAAACCATTTGATTTCCAGTGTCTGTTGAGGGATCTCCCTGTTTTTTTTTGCATAACAACCCAAACAGCGTACAATGTCTTACAGTAGAAAGCACTATCAGTATATTGTGGACACAGCGGCTTGCCTACAACGATTCTGCACATCTGGCTTACTTCCAAACGTGTCTGAAAGGAACAGGCTTGCTCAAAGGTCTAGTCTAAACATCACCCAGCCACTGTCAGGGATCACATCAAACTATCCTACAGTGCATAGCTACTTAAATATTCAGTATTCTTATCTATTCTCAAGTATCGTGGTGTCTATAATAACAATAATCAACAACAACATGTGTGACAAGCCATGTGTGACACACCGACGCTCTTGCAGAAACTTGCAGGGAATCGTGCAGAAAACTGATCACGCCACAGAAGCCTCAACCTCCGGTGGTACATCCCGGACTATTGACATACCGTGACATACCTGATCACACACGAGAACGGCTCCACATGGCTCAACCTTATGCCACGTATGCCCCAAAATTTCTCCCCAAAACCATCTGGCAATCTGCGCCTTGCAGCTGTTGAAGCAGCTGGGATGCCTCAACTGGGCGTCCCAAGGATGACATCGCTAAGACGTAGTGAAATCCGATGGGTCTATTATGTATATAATATTATATATAAATTCTATAATATTGTATAATTAGAAACAGGCAAATTGGAGAAAAATGTAAAAAATCGGGTTGTTGCTTAAACTTTGTATACCTGATACAAGTAGAGTTTGTTGCACCTCAACTGCTGGTCATTTCCAATTTGCTCGCCTCTGCACGCCTCTCTTGAAGCTCCTCAATCCGTTCCTGGTGAATCAATGATGACTTGGGTAATGGATGGTCATGGCTGGTTACATCACTCCTGATCACCATAGATCACGGAAATTGGTTGGATCATCAAATGATTTGAACACTGCATCCAACAACCAAACCTATTGAGGATACTGTACTCCAAAATTCACCATGTCACAACATGTAATGGCACTTGTGGGAAATGTTTGGCTCCTTGGCCCAGTTTGACCACAAACCCGAATTGTGGACACTGCTGCATTCATTGTGGCTTTCGTTGACTTAAAAGTAAAAGCATCTTCAACATTGCCGGTCACCCCACAAAATTGCAACAGGTATGGTTAAAATGTTTCAAGGACAATGACCAGCGATTTGTATCGATATCGTTTTGTGGTTTCCAACTGGCCAAACCCGTGTATTGTATGCTGGCCAGCTGTGAGTGCAGAGTGAGACCACACCTGTGCAGAGCGCCACTCACGGTCAGCCAAGGCCTTGGCAAAGTGGACACATCTTTAGGGGTCCGATGTCCGGCCAGTTTCCAAATGTGCCATGGGCAAAATAATGCAAAATATTTCAAAATGAGATGAGAATGTAACCAGCACGTTTGCATGGCAATGTTTCATACGAAAACCAAACAAAAAATTAAAGACTGGAAAATGTCCCCAATCGTGAAGGATGTGAAGGCGAATCTACCAGAACCGGTACAAATCCGCATGGCAGTCTGGCTTGAAATTGGGTACCTTCGGAACAACAAGCGGCATAATACAGCATTTGTTTCCCCTTGGTCAGCTCTGAAGCCTCCCATTTAGCGGTCAATACTTTTAAGCCATAGCATGCCATAGCCACATGTAGGGGGATGGGCATCTCACCGTCACTCTAATTTGTTGCCATGGGAATATTATATACGGAAGTGTCATCAATGTGAGCAGCGATTTAGGTGGGTCATCCCTCAAAGCAGATAAGTTTCGGGGCAAATTGATTTGATGATTTTTGAGGGCGTCTTGGCATGTCTTGGCAAACTGTCAGAAATACTTTGACAATATGCCGCAATCTACCAACCATGATGAACTCACGATGTGGAAAGCCCAACTGGTCTCATAGATCAAAAGTTTCTGAGGCACTGAATCATCACAATTTCCATGAACAATTGCCAAGGTCGACTTTACAAACATCTCTGACATCTCATTCATAAACAGATATAAACAACAAATAACAGCAACCTTGTTCATTCTTTTTCCATCTTGCCACGATACATTGGCATCTCCGACAGGACAAACCAAGCCGCAGCAAATCGCAGCAATACTGGCGATGTTTCAATGGATTCCGATGCACACATCCGCCAGCAGAAATCAATTTATATACTATTTATACACCAGTATCCAGAATCAATCATGCGGCTTGGAAATGCCAGCAAACGTCTCAAAATTTCTCAAACACCTTGGCCCAAAACAGTTTGAAGCAAATCAAGATCGCATGGCATGACACTCTCATGATCCATTTCAAATCGTGGAAATGATTTGAAGAGGACAAATTCTGACTTCTTTCTATTCTAAGCATACTCAACCCTTGTCTTGTGCTTTTGAAAACAGTCCAGTCCACTTCTGCGCAGGTTCGTCACAAATTCTCTGCAAGGGCATATTTCTCTTGGTGGCCAATTCACGCGATTGAATAGAATCTATAGATCGATGAAGCGGCAAACATTGGGTTCTGCCACAAGGCATCTTTGGTGTAGATTACAGATTGCCCCCGGTTTATGGTGTGGGATTCCAGTTGCCAGAAGACTACATTTGACGCTGAGATTCTTCAATATTGCAATGTTGACAAAGAGCTTGTGCCACCAATTCTGGTACTTGCATTCCCATCTTTGGGGATCAATGGAAGGAGTGACCCTGTCAAAGTCGCTCTGGAACAAGTCCAGCTCTTGATTTACTCTTCCAGCATGAAATGGATGTTGGAAATGGGGGTGGTACCCTCCACCAGTAGTTTCATCTACTACATCTCCCCTTCTGAAGATAAGATCATACAATTCTGATATTTAAACACCCCCAATGAGTTTTCTCATGCAGTTTTGGGTCCAACTCTCCTTCTTTCCACGTAGATGCCCGCGTATTGCTGCATCTGTGAACTCCTACATGGTGCTCAAACCCGCTATGGCCAGCTACTACAAGTTGTTGAGAGGACATCCCCCAATTACATCCAATTAACATCCCTTGGCAATGGCCCTGCTTTTTTTTGTGGATGACTCAAGCGGTCGTTGCACCGGTTTGACGGTCACTCTCTGTTTGACTGATCAGCAAGTTCTGCCAACAGCCGCCCAAAAAACACCAAATCCCAACAAGCTGGCTGACAACAGCATTCAGTATACACTGTTGGAGGTGTAGAGCAAAAGTTCAAGTTTCCAAACTCCTGGCAATGAACTGGCAATGCTTTGGGACTAACCGGCCACTTTTGACAGTATCGGACTTTAGTACATTTATCCAGATTGATGTCTGGTATGAAAGCTGTTGAGGTTTCAACAATACAATTCCAAGAAATTTCTTTGCTTGAGGAGATTCTGTGCTCCGCATGCCATCTTCTCCGACATCCCGACTCAGGTTTCGGGGCTCACGTGCTCGGAATTGCTCGGACCTGTAGCGTTCACGGCGTGGGTCAAGTAAGACCAAGGCAGATTCAACGACGTTCAACGGGTAGCTGTCGAATGCTGTCGACTGTCGATGACTGAGGTCCAAGCCTTAGATTCTGTGATAGTCGCGACTTTCATTCGTTTCATTCTCGCCTGGCACCGTAGGACCTGAGCTGGAAGTGCTGGAAGTGCTGGAAGTGGTGGAAATGGCCAATTATGTAACTCCCCTCTCAAAAAGGCTCCTTCAGCAACACATCGTGACTGGCAAACTCATCAAATCGAAAATGATGCAAGGAAAACACCTTGGTCCTTTCAAAAGCATGTACAGAGAGAAGCATCCCTAAAGGGAGCTCAAGCAACTGCTGTGAAGAACCTTTATCGAAATGCAAACCGATCAAATCACCGAGGTATCATTGGGTGTGTTGATTTATGTAAACCCTTTTGAAAGTGGACCGTGTCCAATGTTTTTTAGGGTTATGGGGTGTTCAATTTTGGGATGCAAGTGGTTGCAAGTTGTTCTGCTTGCAACAAGATGTAAGTATATATATATATATATTAGATACATGTATGTCGGTTTGAATGTGTATATATATATATATATGTATGTATGTATGTATTATGCAGACACATTTATAGAAATAAGTATATGTGTCAAATTCATGACCCTCAGGATGGGATAGCTTCCAATGTCAGTCGCACAAACTCGTCCACCCCACCGTTCCCTGCCGGACCTGACAATGCGCGGATGCTCGCCAGCGCAGCCTGCCGTTCAGCATCCCGGGGATCCTGTGTGCCCAGCTGCGTTCCAGGATGTTCCAGGTCTGGTGTTTTTGATGGTGTTCCCCCAAGCCGCTGTGGTTCAGTCAAGATTGGCCCAAACAGTTTTAGAGGCCATGCTATGCACACGCAAAAACACGAAACACCAAATTTCTTGCCTACGCATCTAATATATATGTAATTTTTGATCGATTCAAAGAAATACTGTGCTATGATTTGCATACGCACAAACAAAAATAGGAAGGCGGCTAGAGGTATGTGCAAGCATGTAATTTGATGCGCATGCATTGGTACACCATCTTTGTGAATGCCATCGTTGTAAAAATGTTTATACATTCGCACAACATGTGTACACAAGCAGAACCACAGTCTGTGATCTAATTCATTCACCAAGTCGTACACGATTGAATTCCAAAAAGCTGGCTTGATAAGCTTGATAGCATTGCCACCATCTTTGAACATGTAACCGTCATGATATTTCAATACGTGCTATGTTATATATACACACTGTAATACTATATAATATTACATGTAATGACACATTAGCTTTGAACAAACTACTTCATTCTGAAACGGCCATTCTTAGCCAAAACAAAATGTATACTTCAGCCAAATTTTCGCGAATTCCAGTTTTATCTTTCCAGGAGGTGCACAACCCTCTTCTTTGTTCCTGGATGTTCGTGGGAAGGAATGAAACTGGATGGAAAATAGAACTAACGGAAATGGCACCAATTGTGGAAATTGCATGGAATGATACAGCAACCTACTGCGTGCTTCCTGAGACAACTTTACTTTCGCCACTACCTTCGCAGAACTTTGGTCTTTTTCGCAAAAATATCCCAAATCGCACAGGCATAAATCAAACTTGCGCCATGTTTTAGCTGATAAAAGATACTTTACCGAACTCATGTAAAATCACGTGCAGTCCCTATACAAGGGCCTTTAGATGAATCCCTATATCTGCATGCACATATGAGTACACAATAATAAAATGTACATCTATAAACTGTACATCAGTTCAGTGCAGCCTCCTATCAAAGATGCGCAAGACACCTCGAGAAAACAATATGTCCCCTTGAAACAAGATGCGCAATATGTCCTCTTGAAGGTGACATCCTTGACCGGCCTTTTGAAGCCTGACTGACATACTGACTATGTTAATAATATTATACACACGAAAAACAAAATAAATAATTAGTGGTGTGCACCGAAAACCAAGGCTTGACTGCAGCTTCAAAGTGTCCTCGTGCGCTGCTCGTACTCTCTGTTCCCATTCGGCCTCTCATTGAGGAGTCTTCAAGTCAGGACATAATATAGCTTCAAAATCTTCAAACACCTGAACGCATGACCTCCTGTAGTTTGAGTTTGTGATTGCCTGGAACAGATTCAAGCATTTTGATCATGTCATTTCTGAGCTTGCTTCAACCAGTCATGCATTGAGGTTCAAAAGAATGTCTGCATCGAAAGATATCGAAAGCATATCCGCATCGCCCTTTCCTGCACCACATTCACCAGCATTCCTTCGAGCCTCTTGAACTGCTGAAAAAAAATCTCTGCACCCTTCAGAACCGAACCACTTAAAAAGCATTGAAAAAAATATTGAAGGCTCCCATGGGCGATGCACAAATTAAAATAGCTCACCCTTTTTTTGGCCGTTCCTTCATAGTGATCCACGTTGGATGCGACTTTTGCGGGAGCTGCGAAGTCAGAGTTGCTAGGCCACTCGCGAAGAGTTGTGTATCTGGAGGACCCAGCTGCGGTTTCCTGGGCTACGCCCGACGTCAAGCGAACTCCAATTCCAAAATCAATTGGACGTGCTGCATTGCTTTTTCATAGTGGATTTCATGGGTATCACCCCAGCGACAACATGCGACAACTATGGGTCACAGCCCCAAGCAATCCTCAGATCAACCGCGAGAGACCTTTGACGCTAGCGTTGGAGAGAAAATGGTATTTCGACCAGAAAAAGTACCCAGGTTGGTCAAGAATTCTTCACACAGGACAGCTGATGCCCGGACTTTCCGGAGTGATGGAAGGACTATGGACTACATTCCTAATGTTCCCAGCATTTCTTAAAAGCCATCGGAGCTATTTGTTTGAACTTTAAGTGATAAATACCAGATCATACTAGATCACACTAGATCTATAGATCTGTTCGCCCAGTCGCTTCTTGGCATTCTCCCTCCACGAGGCCTTGTCGCTGTCGCAAACTGATACTCATGTCACCAATGTGCTGCAAAAAGAGACCCAATCTGCCATTGGGGGTTCAGAAACTTGACCACTCTTGACCCAAACTGCTGCTTGTAGGTCCACTATAGTCCAGTACCCAGATTTGCGGAACTTTCTGCAAGCCTTCAAGCATCTTGAAGCCTTGGGATCTCAGCTTCTGACTGACGCAAACTCCCGGCTGGCGTTATTCTCCCGAAGGTAAAGGGTAGTGCCAGGCCTCACATGATCGGTGCAAAGCACTTCTGTGCCCAGTTGGCGTAATGGACTCAACCGGTGAAACATGGTGAAACAAGGAAGTCGGCATCAAATTGAGCAAGTGATATTGCAAGATCTTAATGGCAAGACCCGAATCTGGATTCCACAACATCACATCCTGTATATGTGTTTGTTTGTCTATATTCATATGCATGTATCCAGGAGATTCAAGGACATCTCATTTCAACGATATTTGATCATCTTGGTCTATCTGGATCTCCATCGGCTGAGTGTAAGCAATCAGGCCGATGCTATCAGGACGAGGTTGGGGAAACACCGGCAAAGCATGTCTGCTCAAGTGTTCAAGATTGCCAGCATCTTTCTGAGAATTTGTTTTGATTTTATGTTTCTTGGCCATCCTGACCAATTTTTGACCACCAGTGAAGCACTGCAAACCAATCAACCTCTGTGCAGAACTTTGTTTATTCCCAGGAACAGTTGTTGGCACGATGATAGAGGACAGAATTACAGGGGAAGATATTGCAGGGTATTGCAGTAGCACCATAATAAACATTGATAAACCTGAGGTTCTAATACTTGGGTGAGATATGGTGAAAATATGTGAAAATATGTGAAAATCATGATAATCCGTTCAGATTGGGCTTCTCTGCGCCAGGTTGCGACTCCTCACTGTCCGACTCCGAGTTATCGGTCGACTCCTGGGTGCTACTTGGAGCTGTCCAAGATCTTTTGGCGTACCCTTTTCTGCGGTTCATGTGGGACATTTTGGGAACATCTTCATCATCTATATCTCAATCTTTGTCTGATGATCCATGCTGCTCCAGACTTCTGGAAATGTTTCGGAAGTCCAATCTGCTCGCACGATCTTTTCAGCCCTGGGAAAAGTTTTCAAAGAGTCCGTCCCACTGTCCGTCCCCAGCACCGAACCGGCCTCGTTATCAGCTTTACAGTTGCAGCGTCTCGACACTACAGGACCTTCGCCTAAAATGGGCGAGGGATGGCTGTAGGCTGTAGAAATCTTCCCAAAGACAGCCGGTTCCTTTTGAGTCAAATGAGATCAAAGGCGTTTCAATGCACCAACGTGCTAGGGTCAAAATCGTTTTCTACTCCAGGGGACGACAATCCGCCAAAATGTAGATGATCAAGCCCAGGCCACTGATTGCCAGTGATCATGGCTTGAGCAAAGCTGTAATGAGGGTAACAAATGACAATGAGGGTTCTTTCATGTTATTTCCACACTCTAAACATTGGTGTAGACATATCTGTTGGTCCTACCCATGTTTGCGGTCAAAATACATGAAACAACATACCTTTTTTGGCCAGTGACACGCCGACAACAACATCTTACAATTTTCCATTGTTCTGTTTGTTTATCATGGAACTAGAAGGAATTTGAAATTTGAAACTGCGCAAGTCACCTGGACAAAACGGCGCTCAAGTCCATGAAAAGTCATACCAACATGTACCAAACAATTGTCAAACCTGGAAACAAAACAATCACAAATCAAACATGTACATTGTTTCAAACCAAATGCAGAAAGCCACACAAGGTGTGCATGCATGAAATGTGTGCATATTGTACCTATCCCACTCTCTCTCTCTCTCTCTCACTCTCTCTCTTCTCCGTGTATATACACATGTATAATTAGTGTATTCATGACATACACAGATAATCACAGATACACATTTTTTTCCAAGAGCACAATGGGCTCCAAACAGTTCCTGTGTCGGTTGCCAGGACATAGGCAGATTCAGATGGATTCCAAATAACAGAAATAGAAAGAACGATTCAAAAATTGGGAACTTAAAATGGCACTGCTGATAGAAGAAAGACATAAATTGGAAGTCAAAAGAGGTTGCCAACCTCATTTCATACAATTACTATAATATAATACATAATATTATATATATATATATACGACTATATACGTATACACATTTAATTATGTAAGTCCATCTGATGCATTCACTTGTGAATTGTACTGCCCAGATAGACACGTCTGTAGCAAATCAAGCAAATCCTCTTGCGCTGCCCATACTCCGAAATTATTCTGTGCACAAGGAACCCCATCGGCGGCCAATGGTATCCACCGACCTCACAAAGCCTTTATCCTCTGGCAGTGTGCTTCCAGCATCCTCAAGACAATATTCGCGGCAGGCACGCGATTCAAACCAAAGCAAGACTGCAAAGAACATAGTTTCTTAAAAACTTTGGCAAATACATGCTAGCTGCTGCTATGTTCGTTTGTCACATTTTGTATCATTTTGTCGCAACTTGCTTGGACGGAACAGGATCATAATACCTTGGATGGTCAAGTTTCAAGCACACCAGTTGTCGTCTCAGAGCAGCAATAGGACCACATCACGAACGTCAACGTCGTGGGCTGCAAAACCGTAAGGATGATGCAAATTGAAAACATGAAAAATATTGAAGACATTTGAAAACTATTCCAGGATTTTGGACCGTTTGTTGCAGGGTTCACTCGACATGTGTTTGATGTGCGATTTCCATCGATTTCATCACATTTGGGAGATGGACAGTTGCTGAACCATTCGCTCAGTGATCTGATGGTAATGTTTGATTCGCACGTGGCTGGGATGTGACAGGTCCACACGCAACGCTTGAGCCAAGTGGCGTCAGTGATTAGATCTGATATGGTTTGGGAAAAATTTTGGAGTCCCAGTTTCTGAAACCACTCATTCAGTCATTCAGAATTCATGTACACCTGTACACCATGTTTTCATCGATGTGTGGATGACATTTCCTTCCAGGATCAGAGCCAGTGTACTGATCCCATTGTGTTTGATATGCGGCTTCAAAGATAATCATTCTGCACATGTTGCAGGCCATGCTTCAAGAATCTTCAAGAATCAAGAAACACTGTCTGATCGTCTATGAACCGGTGCTTTGAAGTTCTAGCTTGCACCTGTGCTGCTTCACAAGCTGCAAAAATAAGGCAAATCAACCATCTTCAACGCATGGATCCCTACCAGGGCACTCTGTTGTGGAGCATTTTTTCACAATCGGGGCCATCAATTTCAATCTACAGTATTGGGTCAGCCATAATACGCGACAACTTCTTGGGAAGTTGAAAAACAACCCATTCCCCCAGGATCCCCCAGGTATCGGTTTCTGCTTCCATCGCAAGCCATGGCAAATCCTTTGGGTCTGTCGTCAGCCTTGGATCCCCCACGTACTCCAAGGTGCGTCGACGAGCTTCCAACTTTTCGCACTCCCGCAGCTCACGCTGTTCCTCCTCGTGGGAGTGGCAGAAACGACTGTGGGAAGGGGCGATAGCTGTTGGAACATGAATGTTCACAGGCTCTTTTTATCGGTCTTGGCTAAGCCTGTACAATTGGTGGTAGAAGAGCTCAAAAGCAAGCATCATTATATAGCGGCTGAGCAATGCTCAAATAGATTTTGTAAGTTCCACACTTTGAAACAGCCCTGCAAAACATGGTCACCCCCTTCATGTAGATCATGAATCAATTGATTCGGGTAGCCAAGTCATTCACCGTGGAGATCCCAGCCGCAAAGAAATTGCTGAGAACGACTGTGTTTTTTATGTAACATGTTTCAAACACATCTCACCAACCCCAACTTGCACAGACTTCTAGATCTCTGCTCAAGGAAACTCAAACATATGAGTTGTGATGTCAAGGCTGTCCCTGTAAGACATCCTCGTTACTTCCAAACAAATAATTTTTCAAAAGGTGGCCCCCTTGCTCGGGTAAGCCATCTGATAGGGGGTTACGATGCTAGGCCTGCTAGGCTGCTCCCCTGACCTCCAAGGTTTGCAGTTTTTGCTCGATCTCTTGAACCAAGCCCTGTGCTGGCACAACGAAAGAACAAAAGAGACTCGAACTGGAACAGAAAAATCAACAACAATAAACTAATTAGATCTAAGAAACTACCTAAACATGCTGAAAACATGTCAAGTCAGTTTATGATGCAAATGGGGTGCAAAAGGAATTGTATGGGGACAACGTTAGGTCTTGGGCGGGTGTCGGTTGACAACAGGATGCCACATTTATTGTAAGAGGGCGAAGCAACTGGGCCTCTGTCTGAGTTCGCCGCATGGCTGTGTCCTGCCCCGGTCTTGGAAAATAGATGCATCATGATCATGATGATCATGATGATGATGATGATGATGATGATGATGATGATGATGATGATGATGAATATGGTGATGATGATGATGATGATGATGATGATGATGATGATGATGATGATGATGATGATTAGGCCCTCTGTGAACCAAAATTCCCCGGAGGAGAATTCATATGACTAACATAGCTGGGAAGGATGGCCAGAGGTAGTGTGATGACTCGGAGTCTTCAAGGATTCTGGAATGCTTGGTCCGATAAAATTGTGATTTCAACATTCTTAGATCGGTTGGCGCTCGGAGATGTAAAAATCAACCGTTTTTGCGATAAAACAATTATTAGAACAGCTTAGAACCCTGGTCCTCCATGATCTTCACTGACTCTGCGCGACGCTCATCGTAAACTCCAGCTCCAGAGATGTCCTCGCCAGTTTTCCGCATTCCATTTTCCAAGATCAAAATTGGATGGATTTGGATGGCTTGACAGGTGAGATTCTCATGAGAGTGTATGATGAGATTCTCTGGGTGAAGCTAAAGTTGGTTGCCATGCGATTCTCATCGATTCTCATGTTCATGTCCAGGCCCATGGCCACACCTTGCTCTCAGGTTGTTCCAAATACATATCCAAACATACCCAAGGCATTCCAAGGCCAAGTTGTATAATTCCTTTGATACTCGCAAAAGTGGTGACAAAACAGATCCAGCAACTAGAGTTTGTCAAATTTGTCAAAGTCCAAGTCTATATCTGATCCATGTTGAGGTGCAGTCCTTGAGGAGGCCGAGACGCTGCGAATCTGTCATCATGGTCAGCTCGCTGACCTTGCAAGTTGTTTCAAGCTCCAACCAAACAAAGCGCCAAACCCAGTGTAGCAACAATGGTTGCAAAATATTACTGACGGAGCTTGCTCAACTCCACATGGCCAAAAAAATGTGAGAATGAATGTTATCAAATATTGCAAAATTACATAAAATGACAATACCAATACCCAATGCGTCCCAACAAAGGGGATTCTGACCCATAGCCAATGCGTCCCAACGAAGAGGATTTTGATCCATAGCCCAACAGTGCAGGAAGAAAAGGTTTGGTTAGATGTTGTATCGAATGTTGTATGGAATGTTGTATCCTTCAGGGCATCAAAGGATGATGCCGCGGCAGCTTCTTGCGGCTGGCCTTGCCCTGCTGCACAATGTAGTATGGGCTCGTCTTGGCAAAGCCAGCACCTGCCAAGCAAGGCAGCAAGGACTTATGTTTCAAGAGTTTTCAGATGATTTCTTCACACCAATGGCATTGCGCCACCTACTGTAAGCTACCGCCAAAAATGGCGATCCGCGTGACAAAAATTATCAAAGATCTTTTACCACCAAACGCTGCCATGGAAACAAATAAAAGCCAGGTAATTCACTGGTCGAGAACAATTATCCAACCAACAAAAGCTAGGATTTAACACCCCAAATATCAAGGTCAAATGTTGGTTCATTCTACCAACAATGACTGCAAGATACTACAAGTATGTTCAACATATTTCAACTATTTTCAACTCATCTACCAGTTGCCGGTGGGGGTGCCCAATGCTGGAGCAGACTACATGGTGTGAAATGCATTGAACATCATTGAACCATATTGAAACATGCTAATGCCATGTAATGCCATTTGTGAACGCTAGACCTTCCAAGAGCCCGAAGATCTCAGCTTTGGTCGCGTGCTTTCCATCCAAGAGCCAATCATCCTCCAGCGATTGCACTCGTTGGACAGCTGCTTCAGGCATTGACCGATGTTGTGTCCGTTCGAAAGAAAATATTAAAGGATATTCAAGGATTCAAACGGATAAAACTGATGGAAATGTAAATCAATTGATCCATTTTGAATTCTGTAGGGCTGGAGAATGGACGCATTCAGTGGCCAAGAGGCTTGGTGCAAGGTTGTGCGTGAACTACTGCGACCATGGTGAGTCTTTGCTTCAGCTGGGCACCCGCAAAACGACGGGGTCCATCGGCTTCAAGCGTGAAATCCAAGTTCTCATACTTTGCAAGCCAGACCATCAACGGTCAATACCACAGAGCAGCCAATTCATTGATGTGGTTGTGTGTGAAATTTTGACTCTGGCTCTGGTTGCAAACCGTGTACGAGTACGTCCAGGTTCAAACTCGTTGTGGGATCCGTTGACTTGAATGAAATGGCCACGTCACAACGTCCACACAGCTTCCCAACTCGTCGCCTTCTTCACACCAATCAAGCGGCGGATGGATACTGTGTCATTGTCCAACGGTATGCGTCTTGGGGCAATGGGCTATGCAGACTCTACTGTCAGAACAAACAACGGCTCACAATGCGAAAAGCTGAACAAAGGATATCAAACAAACATAGAACAAACTCTGGACAGCTTAGTTTTCAAGAATCTTAGATCGTTCTAGTGTGTCGTGACTTCCTGAGCACTTTGGTTCGTTGGATACAGTCCAATCTGGATCACACTTTCCCGCTATGACTTTTGCCGATCTCAGGGGCAAACCGATCAGAGTTGTCAAGAACAACTTCCACATAGGCA
Source organism: Symbiodinium sp. clade C Y103 (assembly GCA_003297045.1). Classification (NCBI taxonomy): domain Eukaryota; class Dinophyceae; order Suessiales; family Symbiodiniaceae; genus Cladocopium; species Cladocopium sp. clade C. The sequence continues at coordinate 39,641 of BGPT01001994.1, read as the reverse complement.
GTGAGAACCTTGGCGGTATCAAGTTGAGAGGCAAAGCAAGCTCTCATGAGCCCTTGATAGATCCAGAACATACCGATTAGCCAATCATTTGCTGCAAATTGGTGGGCACTGTATGGCACTGTTGAGATGTCCCTTTACCAGAGTTCACAAAGATATGGTCATCATGATCCAACCTTGGACTTGTGAATATGGATCTCCTTAAGTAAGTTCAGTCTCTTAAGTCAATGTGCATCCTTCTCACACCTTCTTTTCGTATTTGTTCTACACGCCAGTTCACGAGATGTAGTAACTGTAGTAACTGTAGTAACTGTAATAACTGTAGTAGTTGCAAAAGCCTGGTGATCTCTACCATCTCCATCTTGATTCGCTTAGGTCCTAAAGGTCGTCCTAAAGGTATCTCTAAACGTCACCTTCGCAACTTGGAGACCAAATGGACAGCTGTGCTATGCTGTGCCGTGCCGGCTGTCCCGCTACCGCTCCTGAGGAGACCACGGCTTGTCCTGCGCCCTCATGCAGAAGAGCCTGGCCAACGCCATGAACAAACAATGAAAAAGTTCGCAACAATGTATTTATATATATATATACAATGTCTGCATACTATGTGGATACATGTGGTATGATGTGACGCACATATCACATCATATTACACCATATTACATGTTGCATCGTCCAATAAATCTGGTCCTCAGATGTCGATGCAAATCTTAAAAATCTGTGGCATACCTGTGGCTTGCGTCTGGTTTCACGCATCCACTTTTGGATGAAATCAGAGCAGAGCAAAGAGAACAGCAATGGATTGGTATCGGCAAACTGCGAGGTGGGGCATCAGCATGGCCTTGCGCGTCTCTGCTCGCAGAGAACTGTACCTCCGCACAGGGTCCCATAGTATTCGCCCATATACTTCTGGTGATTTCTGGTGTACATCTCATATCATCTTATGCTAAATTTATGCTTGCATGACACCCGACCCTTTGTCAATAATCTCTGTTGTGGTTCGAGGAGATCCAATGGAAAGGCAGCCAACTCGGACTTGCCAAAGCCCGTGTGCCGAAAGCACCACAAACAGAACAATTTGAACAAGACACAATATCTTTGTCAAGTCCTTGTCAACACCCCAAATCGACCAACTGGAAATACAATGGAATACAGCTTCCAAGCTTAGGCTGGCAACACAAATGGATTGGTTGATTAGCTGCTTTCCAAGTCACTGATCTGAGAGTACAAACAAAATTGCTTGGAAGAAGTTGGATTTGCCAGAGCCTTGGCAAAAAGCTTCTCACGCATGGGAGAGAAAACACATGATTTCAAAAGTATTCGAAAGTTGCGCATTGGCATTCAAGTGGGAGCCCAGTACAGGTTGTCTGTAGGGAGTGCTGAGTTGCTGAGTTGATGACCATTGAAACCCACAACCACATTGGTGCCAGGTGAGAAGTCTTCGTCCAAGGTTGTCTGCTCCTGCCTAGTCTCGCATATCTCACCTTGGGCGCCCTATTTGGCCACCTGGCCATTGGGAGCCTCATCATTTTCATTATCGAGAAAAGAAACAACGTCTCATAGTGTGATTTATTTTGGGAAGTTCACCCTCAGTAGTCCATGCTGCCAGTCAATCTCCATCGTGTTTGGTTGGAACCATCAGGTTTGGGCAACTGCAAATGCAACTACAGTACAAGTAATTAGATTTAAGTAGTATGTCAGGTGACCCATGATGTGCAACCCACAACAACTTCCTGAAACCCATAGTGACATCTAGTGAGATGAATATACATAGATATATAAAGTGACCCATGGCTGCCCTTTCTCCTTGTACGTTTTGAAGCCGCGAATGATCACCTGCAACCAGAATGGTTGACCCATAATACGACATATTTTCAAATGGCCTGCGACACCGAGAAATGGCGGCAATTGTCCCGGAAGCCACAGGGAGATTCATGCGTTGCTGGTGTTTATCAGTGTTTTGAGGTTACTGTGCAGCCCAGTTGACAATCTTCAACTCAGCCTGGTGAATAAGTTGAAATCATGACAACCTGGCACAAGCTACTCCGGTGGCAAGCGTGCCTGTTTGATGTACATCTTTTCGTCAAGTACCTTCGATATAGAGCACGCGGTCGGACACTGCTTTGAGATCCAAAAAAATTACCTTGAATTTGAAGGATCTTGACGTATTTGATGGTGCATCTCAGACCATCAAATCACTCGATCATCAATTACTGTGAGTTTATCCCAACACATCATGCAGATTCATGCAGCCTGCCTGGCTTACCTGTTCAGCGGCTCAAAGAAAGTGTGTGTGTGTGTGTGATGGCTCACTTGGATTGGTCCAAGTCCACCGATGCAATTCACCTTGGCAGGTCGTCATGAGCCCGGACAGCTGGTCGAATAAACCCGTGGGATCTGGGGCATTCTAGGGCATTAGCCATGGTATCACCAAGAGAACATGAAAAAGAATTCAAGTCAGCATTTTGGGCCACATATTACTTTCACACCCTTGGGACCACTGACACCGTTTCTATCCATCGTGAAAATGTCACTTCATACAGCGGCTTGATGGGCTGCTGAAAGTTGGCCAAAGTGGCACCAACCTGTTCACAACCCATTGTATACCCCTTCTGCACAGTGATTTGCATATAGAATTTCACATACAGTAGATGGAAATCCATGGGTTTCCGTATGAGTTCATGCTGCTCTGATGCTCTACAAGAAGCTCTTTCACCTCAATTCATACCTGATTCGTCGTGAAAGCAAAAATCACAAGCCCTGCAGGCCGCACTTGGGCCTCCTCTGGGCCTCCTCATCCTCTTCCCCTACTGAGGCTCCTCACTTCCGCCGTCCAGCGCACTTGAGAAGGTGCAAGTGGATCAAGTGACGTGGTTTGAGCCAAGCAGACCATTTGGAGCAATTGACCTTTTTAGCAACAAAACAGAACATATCAGAACACTGTCGATTCCAGGAACGACTCCCGCAAATTCGCACTCACACTAGCTGTTTTCAGCTGAATTTATGGAGGTCCTTTTGAATACTCTTCATCTAGGGATTGCAATCACTCCACTTTGGGTCATAGGGATCACAAACATCACCCGCATAACAACCCATTTAAGGTGTTACCCAACAGATCAGCGAGGTCACTGACACTTGCTAAGTCGAAATGCATGACGGAGCGAGGTGCACCTGTTGAAAAATGCGACGAACATCAATGAACTCCTGACCCAGCAACAACTGCACGGTATTGGCAGTTGAAGCTTGCGGACTGAATACAATTGTGGTTATATAATGATAATTACAAACCGGCATCAATTCAGATTGATCACCAAACTCACAAGAAAACACTGTTGTTTTTTGGCACGCTATATTGATCAAATGAGTAAATACATACAATACACACAACTACACAGAAAGACATGCAGATACATATTGGATAATATAAAGACACTCTACATTAAAAATGTGTATATATATATATACATACTAGTACAGGCAAGTAAATGTACTTTTTAGTTTTGATACATGTAGAAACACATGTATATATAATATATCACAAAACATATATATAATTATATATAATTAGATTGACAATACACAGACTGTAAAATGCAAATACAAACAAATACATTCAAATACAGTACATACAAATACATACATATACATACATACAAATACACATACACATACACATACAAATACAAATACACGATATGAATAGACTTACATACAATTAAATGCAAGCAACACAGAGGGGACAGCCGGACCACCAATATGCACACAGTACTGTAGCTTGTGACCGCGATGCCATGATACTTCCTGCAGCTTGATAAAATCGCATGGATCACCCTTGGATGACTCCTTCCACGAAGAAGGCATTGGAGTCTCGAAGGCACTTCTCCACTGCTTTGGAAGCCTTGGCTTAGCAACTGATCCCACCTACTATTCCTATCGACTCCGTACAACCTTTTCAATGTCGTTCTGGCAGCAACAGTCCCCCTTTCCAAACTGCTGCATTTGAGCAACCATGGCAAAGAACATGGTCGTTGCTAAACATATCTAAACATCGTTTTGCTGCCGCATCGTTTGTCCACCCTCGATGGCAATCCTCCCTCCTTGTGTTATTTCTTGCGCTAACACAGGCTTGTTTCTTGCATTCAAGTAGAGCTCAGATCGAATCCGTCTGTATCCGATTGCATCCTCTTGGTTGGATATAGAAATGGTTGACCCACCACCAACCTGTGAACTTCCAGAAAACCCGTTGATCCTTTTTGACCCGCTTGGAAAGATTGGATGTGCCAAGTCTGCCAAGTTGCATAATCTCAAGATCCCAACTTCCATCAGCTACCCAGGCAACGCTGCCACCTGATGTTTTCTCCTCGCTGCGACAAGGAATGGAGCAATGAAAGCACACACCATTAAACCGTTCACCATACTGCCTGAATATGCGTGATTGAAGAAAATCAGTCCGGAAAATGTTTGCCTTCAACCACTCGACCTTCAGGGACCTTTACAGTAAATACTTTCAAAGTTTAGAGTCGGCCGAAATCTGCTGATGTCCTGGTTGTACCTATGTCAGCAGAATCCAAGCATGACTGCCAGGCATGTCCCAGCCTCCAACCACTTCATGAGGAGCTTCATAGCTTCTTTGAACGTTGGTGCGTCATCAACATCGTCCTGAACAGGCGAAACCACACGACTCGCAGAAGTGCTAGGCCAAACAAGCATCTCGACATGGTGCTTGCTATAGCTGTTCCAAGGAGTAATCACACTTAAAATGGGTGCAACATGTTCTATCTTTATCTATCTTTACACCTCCTCTCTCTCTCTCTCTCTCTCTCCCTCTCTATGTATATCGTTGAGCTGAAGATAGAGCAATTGTTCACTTAGTGTTCCCTCCCACCGATACCTCGCCTGACTGATTCCAGTCAACCTGCAAAAGGATGACAGCATCGGTCGTTGGACAGGGTCCCATCGACAGTGCACAAATCCTTTTTTTTGTTGCAACGGATTGTAAAGTCCTTTCAGTCCCGGCACTGTGATGTGCAAAAGATTTGCTGGATTCGCTGGGTGTCTTCTCCATGATGAACCATCGCAAAAAAGGTCCCTTTGGTGCTTGTTGGGTGTCGTGTGGACGGGTGAGCCCATCTACATGGATCAGCAGACCATATCAGACCATGAAGATATATCCAAAAACTATCAAAACCACCACATTCCAACCTCTTGCAGAATGTTGACAATCGCGGCTGTGCCTTCCAAGCTGATGCAGAGACGACGTAAGCCATGCAGAAGTGGGTTGGGGATATCCCAAACTGGTTGGTCCTATGGTCCTGGAACAAATCTGCCGGATTGGAGGAGTCATGAGGAGTCACACAGTGAGTCACACATGAGACATACCCCTCTCAAAAAATGCTTGAGGTTTTTGGAGTCCTCGAATCAGCCACTTTTATCCGGTTGTTCATGGTTTTTCCGCCAAATCTCAAGAAAAAGTAGCAAGTGACTTCAAGTGACTGCGACCAAACCATGACAAACTTTGGCTGAGGTAGGCACCAGCGGGCGAACGAAGGTCTGAAACCTGTCAGGACCACTGTCAAATAGACGGTCTCAAGCATCTTACCGGGTCTTACCGCACTCTGAAAACTCACAGGTCCAAATGCCCCAAATTGCCATTGGAAATGCCCAAACATCTTCTTTCCATTGGAACTTGGAAATTCGCCTTTTGGCTCTGTTTCAAGAGATTGGAAATGCAATTTTGGCGAAGCAACAGCTCAGCACGCTCATGCAACAACTTCCGCTGAGGCTATTGCTCGTCGACAACTTCACCAGTTGCTGCATTGAGCAAAACCACCGGAAGCTCAATAATCTGCGCAGTAACAGGATTGAAACAAGGGGCAAAATCAAAATGTCTCTTTGGCGGTGTAAACTAAAAATGTCAGGTATGGAACTTGCGAAACTGGCTTCAATCACCTGACACGGAAATAATATGAAATAATTGTCATTGAGAAGACAGCACATGCCAGTATCAAGATCATCAAAGCAGAAGTTGATGGATAGTCGGATAGTCGGGCTGTCGGCTGTCAGTGCTGGAGTGCTGGACCTGGATTTCATGGAAACCGGATGAAACCGGTGTAAGTGGCCATGCAGTTGCAGTTACTGCCGTGCTCCCGGCACCTCCTGCATTTCAGTGTTTGGGGCTCCATCCCAACATGTAGCCTGGCGGGTTTCCCAACATGGCACCAAGTCAAAAAGGATAAGACTGCACTGACCGCACTGTAGAACATTGTAGAACCAACCAAGTTGGATATATTTGGATACCATAGTGATCAACATTAACGATGTTGATCTATGCTGAGATGTTCGCCTAGGCAATTTTGCCGGGGTTGGTAATTTACTCATATCTGATACCCATGCCATCCCATGCCTGACTATCTGCACCAAGGGCGGAGCCTTGCCTCAAAGTCGGTGACGGCATAAAAATCGTATGGCTGGGGAACCACCTGGGTCCATCAGGGACCACCAGAGTCACCGCCCCCAAAATGGATGCCCTCCAAAGCTGCATCAACTGAGTGGGTGACAAACCCACCAATCTGCAGTAAAATATGTAAAACTACTAGTAGTACATAAGTAGTACATAGTGATACTGTAAATTGTTGTAAATTGATATAATGTGGATGAATGTCATTTAATTTGGTGTATGGATTCATTCAGCCGCAGCTGAGCGCTCCTGCTGGTGGTGCTGGGTTTGACAAAGGATCTGGAAAAAGGGTATTCGGAGGCCGCGGCTTTTCCCTCAGTGCCGGTGTGCTGAACAACATCTGCAAACTGAATCCGTTTGAGAATGTTCGAGGCGACTATCCATTCTGCAGATCTATCTTCTACAGTGGATTTACAGATCCAGAACAAGACCCTGAAATTTGCCAAGGATTGTCAGGGATGGTGTTGTCATCCGAAGCATACTTGAACCTCATTGATGTACGGTACTGAGACGCAGAGGTTGAGCCTCTTGCTAAAATATGCTAAAATAACATTACAGTACATCAAATGACATCGAACAAAGTCACTCGTTCCAACAGATTCAATACCTCTTAAATACAGTACTGCTTTGGCGCCACATGACGCCACATATCCAAGATATCGAAGACTGTTGGTTATCTCTCTCAAAAGCGTCGACAAATGTCGACGAAGATCCAAGGTCACCTGTCTGCCCATGTCGGCCCATTGTCCCACAGGCGCAACAGGTTCCCGGGCAATTTTGGCAAAGCCTTTGGCCTCGTGGCCTCTAGGAATCCCGCCACCTTTAGCAATGATGCAAATCATAAACACAAACAAATGATATATCTATATATGATATATATATATACATATATCCATACATGTAATATCAAGTCATGTCTGAATATATGTATATGTATATATATATATACATATGTACATACATACATATATATATATATACATATGTATATATATACATATGTGTATATATATATATATATATACATGTATATATATATATACATATGTATATATATACATATATATACATCTTGGATATGATCGGATAATCATATATGTATATTCTTACATGAGTACAGTATATGTGAAAGTATTTGATATAAATCTTTGTATGACGTGCCTCGTGTGTGACATTCACGCAGCAGTTGACTCAATTGTTGCTGAAATGTTGAGTATGCTGAGTGACACGAGTGATTGAACTTGGGCATGTGGTTTCACACCTCCGGCTGCGACCATAGACGTTGCAAGGCTCGCAGCTCGCGGCCGTTGGCGGACAAAGGCGGTTGCACCTGGTTAAATGTCGGCAAAATCAACCCAAATCAATCCAAATCAATCCAAATCAATCCCCCATGAAGACCATGAAGCCTCCATGATCCTCAATCTATCTGGAAGCTTCACTGTCAGGTGCTGCACAGTACTGCATTGAGTCGATCTACGCGATGTAATTTCAGAGTGATCTCATCGCCGAATCCCCTGCTCTTTATCCGGGCATCTATCATCATATCTATCATAAGCACATGCCGCTGCGTTTGAAAAGCTGTCGAACAGCAATTTCAACATGATTTAACTATTGAATCAAACCTGACACCTGCTTGCAAGCAGAGTTAGGCGTTTAGGTGACAGATGGTGACAGGTACAAGTACTGCGGGCTGACTACGGCTGACCACACTCGACAACACTCGACATTCCAAACATCCCTAGGTGCTCGAGCCTTTAGCACCGCATCAAGCACTCTATCCTGCAGACTCACAAGTCGAGATATGTCGAGATTGTGATCGCCACACTGATACTTGTGATTTTTTTGGATCTTTAGATTATGTGATGTTGGAGGTTGCAGTTTTTGTGCTCCATTTTTTGACAGCTAAATGCTAAATATCTAACATGGCTTGAGCAGTGCTGACAACAAAATGGCAGCCAGGTCCTCTGCCATGATTTGAACGACCTGCGCTTTGCGTTGCCAGAAATGGGGCGGGGCTCCAAAAATGAAAGGCCCGGCGTTTCCCTACAGAAACAGGCGCAAAAATTGACCACCAACTACCCATATCATCCCAAGTTATGAACATTCATGAGCAATCATGAAAATCACCAACATTGAATAAGTGTGCATAAGTATTGAATAGGCACCAACAACCTTCGTTGGCAGCGAGCCACCTCTGTATTTCTTTATAAAGTGAAGGGAGCCCGAGCCACCGTGCCACCTCTGCACCACGCGGCTTGGTCAGAATCTTTTGTAGCTCCTTGGACTCCACTTGGACTCCACTTGGACAGCGACTTCAACAATGTGTGATGGGCCCGGACCATTGGTTCGTTTTACCATTGGTTTTCGACGGTTTTTGGTACCAAATAGACAATCAACTCAACATAACTCGACTATGGATAGACAACTGAAACCAATGGGAAACCCGGGAGGAAAGGCAAGATAGAGCAGCACAGCTCTGCAGGTGCAAAACAGTGTGGCTTCAGTCAAAACGGGGGCTCACCTGGGCTCAAGAAAATGTGAAGTCACTTCAGCCACTTCGCAAGAGAAATCGGTCCGATTGTTTTGGACCCGCTGTCTGAATACCTTCAACCCATCTTTCCAACAAAGATGGTGTTAGTCTGTGTTGGCGATGTTAGTCGGTGAAGCCATCTTGTTATTCTTTCTGGTTTCAGAAAGGTTGCACTCCTAAAATCGTAGTGGGGGTGTAGGGTTCAGCAATTTCTGACACCACCAAAATTGATCAAGAATAGACTCGGAGGGTTGACGCTCAGTTCCAAGAATGCTACAAGTAATTACTTTCCCCTCGCAGGATCTCATTGCGCATCCGCACTCACCATATTTGGTCTTTCATCCTGAGGTACTTGGGCTTTGGTGGATCGAATGATACAAATGTTGAAGGGCTCTCGAAAGTGGGAAACTGGTGAATTGTAGTGAACTGCCAACTATTGAATGGCAAAGGAAGTCTTTTGGGAAGTCCGCAACCTCCCCAAGTCTTCGCTGTTGTCTTTTCCGCCATGCCCTGCCATGCTCTGCCCCCATTTCCGAGGTTTCCCAATTTGTCTTGTCCTTCAAAATGCGCTGCCTGGCGATGTTCGCCAAGAGCTCGGGGCCAGCCTTCCGAAAACCACCAACTTTTGCAAAGTCCAACTGTCTGTCCCGCAAAGGATCAAATGAATTCAAATGATGTACTGTAATACATTCTAATCCCTTGTCATTTATTGTACATAATAATATGGCCCTATGGTATCAAATGTATCAAAACGTGTCAAACTTAATCATGGCCTATGCTGTCCCATTCTCGGGTTTGCAGCACCCACCAAATGCTGCCTTTGCATCAGATATAGACCATCAACTTGACTTTGATGTCTCCCAATTCTTAGAAACACCCAAAATCATCTGTCAACTGTTCCTTCAGCGCTACTGCTGTTGAAAGAAATTCTGGACCAATCGGTAGGTGGCTAACCCCATTGATTTCCCAACCAGCAACCCCAGTCCGATGCATGGACTATTTTTTTCTACTCATCAGAGCAACAGCTCCATGGTCAGCTTCTAATAAGCAGCTGCCGGCAGGCTCTATCCTGAGAGATAAGGCAGCGGCGCTGTCATCCATTTCAGACTGGTACTTCAACAACAACTCGTGGCATGCTGGATTTTTTACCACCCGACAGCCATTATCAAGATTTGGCGTGTTCGCCCTAAGATGGCATACAGCCTTTGATACACCAAGTCTCGTGATGAAGCTTTGCCGCGCTTGCTTCCATTGGTAGATTTGCCAGATTTCACCTGAACGGATTTCAGAAAAGCTGCAACGGATGCTGAGGGACGACCAGGTCATTCATGTCAGTACCTGCTTCTTGGATCTTCTTGGTGTTTCATCCAGCCAACAGCCCACAGACATAGTGAACAAATTGAACAAATACATTGATTTCTTCCGTGCATGGCTGTGCATTATATCATATCCATCGCCACCATGGCGCAGAAATCACAGGCAGTGCTCGCCTTCTTGGCTTTGGCCACTTTGGCCCCTTTGGCGCCTTTGGCCCCTTTGCTGACCTTCGCCTTGGTCGCATGGGAATCAATCGTAGCACCATGGCATAGAGAGTTACAACTATGATATCGACATGATATCGATGTATACAAGATTAATCAAGATTATACAAGTGACACGGCAGACCTGCAGACGGACCAACCAACCGGTCATGAAATCAAGCGTGATCGCGTGTATCCTCAACAAGGTTGGAGCTTCCAGGAGGGATCCAAGGACTGTGCAGACTAGCTGCGCAAAAAAGCTGTTACTTTTGGAGATCCAGATTATATCAGATTATATTGTGCATTATTGTGCATTTTAATCGAAGAGATGGAACCTTTTATGGAACCTTTTGCAGCTTTATGAGTTTGCCTGCGTACCAAAGTTGATCCCAAGTCTCCCGCTGAATGGTGTGGTTCGGACACGGACGATGGCAAAGTTTGGAGATCCGAAGTCCGAAGCTTTAGAATTAGAAGCATCATTTCTCTGCTCTAGACCTGCCCTTGGTGACGTCCCCATGTTTCTTCTCATTACAGCATATTATAGCTATACGGTCTCCTCATTAGTTCAGAGCCTGATAGTGCATCTTCTCAGCAAGGGTCACAGTCTGAAAAACTAAAAACTCTATTTCGTGGGGTGACTTCCCCTGATAACTGGGCTCTTGTGATACTTTGTGATTGTAGTTGGGACAGATTGGGACAACGTTGGGAGTGTTGAGTGGACTCCAGTCGCTGTTGCCAGTGGTGTCATCATGGCCCAGCCAAGGTACTGCAGCTTTCCGGCCACTTTTTTCCAGCTCAGCAACACTTGTGCTGCCTTGCAAGGTAGTCGCTTCAAAAGTTGGCGAACAAACAGATTGAACAGTACACACAAAGTAAACCCTCTGGTATCTCTGGTTTCTCAGGAAAAGACAGAGACTTGGCGCGTTATGCCGTGTTGCTTTTGGGGTCAGTTCGTCAATAGGAAACTGTTTCCCCTGTGCAGGCCTCAGGCGTGAAATCCATGTCGCTCTGTCTTTTCTTCTTTGATGGTTCAAACATACGCATGCTTCAGGTCCTTGTGCTTAGTGTGCCCCACCTTCAATTGGGTTTCCGGAGAGATCGATACTTAAAGGAAGCCACTACCAATGACCTCACACGAATAAACATGATTTATCATGATTTAAGTTCTGGATGAAAAACAGCATTATCTTGCGGAATACCCCCAATGCAAAGGTCAAAAAAAACACCCAAGACCCGGTGCCCGTAAGCCTTGATAAACTTTGATATACCTCATTTGGCAAAGATGATGGAAGCAAACTCTCTTGCTGTTCAAGATGTTCGAGTGAAATATATTCCAGGCACAAATCACAAACATACATGTTGTCAGCCAAAGGGTGCATAGTCATAGTGATTGTGTCAAAAAGCCGGATAATTTCTTTATTGGAGTTCTGCTACTTTGTTGTTCTATGATGTCTTATGCACGTTTGGCTTTCTTGAAGCTAAAACCATCTCATATGTAGCGTCTGCGTGCGCGCCTGCGTGTGCTCCTGCGTGTGCGTGTGCGTGTCAGTGTGCGTGTGGGTGTGGTGTGGGTGTGGGTGTGGGTGTGGGTGGGGGTGTGGGTGCGGGTGTGCGTGTGCGTGTGCGTGTGCGTGTGCGTGTGGGTGTGTGAGTGGGTGTAAGTGTAAGTGTAAGTATAAGTGTAAGTGTAATTGTAAGTGTAAGTGTAAGTGTGTGTGGACAAGCAAATGTGTGTACAAGCGCATTTTTTTAAATGCTGCTGTCTGCACTGCCATGAAATTCCTCAGATTGAAGCTGTGAACTGCCGCGTAATGATCCTGCTGAACACCGCAAATTTCAGTGCTGTTTACCATGTTTTCCGTCCATGGCCTCAACATCGGAAAGAAATTGCGGTCTCTGAGTACGTCCTACATGGTTTAACAGTTTGGTTTCTGACAAGTCGACTCAAACTGACAGGCAATCCTTGCGTAGAGGGGCCCTCCAGAAGCCAACACAGCGGGGTGTAAGCGTGTAACCAATATATAATAGGTAACCAACCACGATCAGGCTATTCATGATCAAACATATCAAAAAATATCAAGATAACATTGCATAAAGTACCAGTATACAGTATACATATAATATTATTCCATATTATTCCATATTATTTCATATTATTTCATATTATTCCATATTATTCCATATTATTCCATATTATTCCATATTATTCCATATTATTCCATGTGTATCCATATATATATATTATAATATAATATATATATATATTATATTTATATATATATAATATATATATATATCCTCTGTTTTATGCAACAAAATCCAGCACCTCGCATCATTCCTGCGGAACCGTCTATGCTCAGGTACATCAACTCTGACTTGGCGCCTGAAGCTAAGCAGGCCTCAAATGCGCTCCTGAACCCCAGCAATGGGATCCATAGGTCAAGGTTTTCGCTGTGGGCAACATGGACACAGAGACATGGCATTGTGGGCATGGGTCAATCATGGTCAAAATTAAAGGGCGATGACTGAAATTATGTGGTGGCCATGATTCTCAGACCAATGCCACGGTCTTTCAGAATCTGAACCATGTCCAGCCAAAATCAAGGGGATAATGTCTGAAGCCAGAAACGGTCAGAAACTTCTGTATAAGGCTATTACATCATATTACATCTATTTCACCCCACTGAATTCCTTGCAAGGGATTGTCTGCAGCATATGCACCGTTATAATCGTTGTGCAATACCCCCCAAGAGCTCCCAAAGACAACCCACAAGCCAGTCACAAAACGAAGTGTCATCCCGGTCATCCCGGTCCACCCAAGCCATCGGCTCCTGCAGACCTTCCAAACCTTTGCTGCAGGTCCTTCCACCACAGTGCCCAAGGCGTTCACCGAGTATTTCAACTTCGAAGCCTGGCGATCACCCGTGGCAACTGACCAACACTGCTTGCCGCACTGCTTGTAACGTTTACAACGAAACACGGAAAGGACCTATAACATCTTGTAACCCGCCCATTGGGAATTTCATCAATCACAATTCGAAAAAATCCAACGGAAATGGAGATTTACGGAGATTTGCTCTGAGAATATCTGAGATCGTTCTCAGCGATTCAAATGTATCCACTGCAACATGCTGCAACAAAAACCAGGGGGATTCATTGACAAGTGATGGTTTTGAATAGCCCCAAACAGTTCTGCAATGTTCTGCAAGTATCTGCAAATACTCCAACAATCTCCAAGGATCTCCAAGGTGGGTAACCGCACCCGCCACATTGTAGCTGTCTATTCTTTTCCGCCAGGTTCCGGAGTTTGGGTACCGGATAGGTTGCTGATGCTGAGAGGCACCCGAAGTGACAACAAAAGGACATTGAGGCAACAAATCGTACACATTTGTACACCATATTTACAACATGTTGGTTCAATTTGGTTCATGAAAGCTGCTGCTACAACGTGTTTCCAAACAAAACCTTCACCCTCGACGCAAAACAGTTCAACTATGTTCAACTAATGCTATGATTCCACGTGGAGCCCAAGCACCGTCGGCCAAGAAACTGCAATAACTTTGATCGCAGCATCCACATGCTTCCATTTGTGCGTCTTGTTTCCCGGGGGCGACGGTAGCACTTGCAAATCTGCGACCAACGGCATCCCTGGCGGTACGTAGCAGGAGGGCAACAGGGGCGTGATGGTTGAAAGCATTCCTGATCAACTTAGTTGGAATTGAGGTAAACTCAAATGTCCAGCTGTTCAAGAGCAATGTCACCGGTCAGATAAAAGCGACCTGCCTGAGTTTGGGTTCCTTCTCCAGGACTTCCAAGGCTCAAGAGGATCTTTTAGCACTTCCAAGTTGGGCAGAGGATTTTTGATCGCTATAAAAGAAAAATTGTCTCTTTCATCCTTCTGACTTATGTCATCACTTCCGCAAGAAGAGATTGGCACTTAGTCACGTGACAGATGAGTTCATTTGACATGGCGAAAATTGTGACGGCGGATCACTCTCCAGAGCCGAGTGCAGAACACAAGGTAGCTTGGAAAGACAGGCATGTTGGCAAGATGTTCAAGGCACGGCTACCTTTGTGCAACTAAACTTGAAAAGAAATAACACTAACACGTCTAATGACCGTCTACTACAAAGATGTGCCAGACAACGATGTATCAAGTTCAGCATCTTCGAACACGCTTTCAAAGTGCTTGTTGGGAGTAAGAACCCACTCATGTGCGTGCTTTTATGCTCTTGTTCTACAAAAGATTTATCTTATGAATTTGTATCGATGGCTCAAGGCAAAGCAGTTTCAAGCATGCTTATTAAGCACTGAACTGATCCTCTCTTGCAAGCAAAACAAGGAGGATAGACTAGCTTCCAAATGACTCCAGAATGCAAATGATTGCGACTGATTGCAGGTAGGACGACCTTCACATCCAGAAGTGGTAAGTTTGCCATGGGATGACCAAATAAACATGTTCAAGTCGTAACGCGATATTCTGCTTCTGCTTCAGTTTTGCATGGCATTCGACCGTCCGAACTGATTACAATTACAATCGAGCACTGGAAGCCATTGCCCAATACCTGGCCCTTTCAAGAATGACATGTCTGCGACATGATGACGCGACATGATGACTGACATGTCTGCTAGCAGCTCTGCTATATTCTGATATTGTCTGTTCGCTTCTTGCAACAGGCTAGACAGACTCCTGCCCAAGCTGGAAGTAAAAATCAGCGACAAGGTGCATGGTAACACCATGGTAACACCATGGTATGCGAAAAGAATTCCAGGCCGTTTGAGTTGGGAGTTTCCGCTAGCGTGGCAAATCGTGGCAAGCATTTCCTGATTTTGAGGGCCAGGTCGTCTGTATGTATGCATGTACGTCGTTGTCATGGTAATGACTATGGTAATAGAAACGGAAATGGCAATGACGACGGCAATTGTAATGGATTGTAATGGTATGTCAATGTATGCATTTCAGATGTAGACAATGGCTATCTATCGATCTATCTATACATATTTGCATCGTATATATATATATATACATATATATATATATTAAGATATACACGCTTGTAATCATTATACACATTTTTTTGAATGATATTTGGGTTTGTGCCAAGCTTTGCTGCACATAAGTTTTGGCTGAGGTCGTGTCCTCCCCGCATTATGCAAATGTGTTTGCAAATGCTGGCACCTTTCACCCAATTGGAGGAGGCATACCAGAACCCAAACTCAAAATGTCCTTAGATACTGGCAGAAAACATGGATGAATATGGATGAATATGGTACAGAATGTTACCATATATCATTGAAATATGGTAAAATACCTTAACATATGTGAAAATATGCTATATATGCTATATAACTATTGTTAAATACCCTTAGGATTAACCAGCGACATCCAGCAGCAAGCGGAGGAGCTCCGCGCTGCGCCTCCTTCAGTGCTTCATGAAGGCGGGGGTGAAGCTGCCAGGGAGGATCGGATCCTGCCTGAAGCCCAAAGGGTTTTGGGGGTTTTCGGGTAACATGGAAATTGACCTTCCAGGCCCGGAAAATGTCCGCTGTGGCCGCTGGAATTGCAAACAGAAACACTCCGATATGATCCGACATGCAAACTTGAACATTTCTGAGTGGAGACCCTGCAAACGTACCCCGCATGAAACACATCCAAAGCATCCAATATCATCAATCTTTGGAGGGGGGGTCCATGGGGTTCCTCTCGATCATAAATACGGGGCCATGTCCTGTGCATCATTTGCCAAACATTTGATCATCAATATGGTTCACATGGGATCTTCATCTGAACTTCATCTGAACTTCATCCAAGGGACCGCCAAAAAGCGATATGCCCGTAGGGTGCGCAGCCCATCTCGTCGCATCTGCAGGGGCCAAGGCGATTCGAGGTCCGGGCGTCATGATATGTGTGACTCTGTGTGACTGTTTCACGTGGCAGCTGATATCAGCTGATGAAGCTACAACAGCATCGGCAGAGATGCGAATGCTTCACTTTTTGCGGCGAAGTGGGGAGCAAAGAAGTACCGATGATTTTTTCCAGCCGCAAATCTTGGCTGGCTGGGCATTTGCTGGCCATCACAAATGGCCTTAAAGGCTCCACCATGGAATTGGAAAAAACTGTGACAATTTGTTTCGGCCTGATGCCTTCTTGGAAGGCATCGGCTTGAGACCAGGGGATCAGTTGATCTCTCACACTGTAAAGGAATAAGATGATGCAACAGGAGCATCTTCATCTGGAACAACTTCAATCATTTCCTCAGTACACAGCAGCCGGGTGCACAATGCAGGCAGTTGACCGCAGTGTTGGTAACAACACTCAAAAGTGTTCAAAATTGAGTCCGCAGGGTTGAGAAAATATGATAAAATACGGAAAGCCATGGGAGCAAGTATGCGAATCGGGTGAGGCGGAGTGACTTGGAGGTGGTGGAGGTGGCATGGATTCGGGGCGGAACAAGTTTGTTTGGATCGGGTCGGTAGACTTTGTGTCTTTTGGTCGTGTCCTGAGACCCTTTCGGAGGCTCCAGGGCCAGGAATGAGTTTGGAAATGCCCCGGCAACTCCAGCCAGCTACTAGCTGTTACCAGCTTTCATGCTGTGCTGAAACGAAAGCTCTGATGTTGAAATGAAAACTATGTGCATACTGAAATCCTAAAAAATGAAAAAACATAACATTGAGAGACAAGCAGAATGCAGTCAATTCTTAAGATTTGAGCATGAGAACAGCTCCATCCGACATGAGGTCTGACAAAATAGGGGCAAATTCCCAAGCAATCACCCAAGACTATTAATATAAATATAAAGAAGGGCCCTGGTTTGCGTCGAGCTTCAGTGTCAACCCGCGGTAAACTCAAATACGCACTGGTGCCTGGCTCTGTCAAACTGCGGGAAACATCTCAGGTTCATTGTCTGCATTGCCAAAATATGGAGGAGGATATCCCAAGCACCAAAGCACCTTGAATTGGCTCGCTCTCAGAAGGGAGTTGATACAGAAAGCTATGGCTATGGCCTGCCATCGCCTGTGTTATCAGTACCACAAATGGATACCAATGGTGTATGACCAAAATGTCCCAGGCATACAGATGTGCCATGCAGCGTTGTGCAAGTACTAGCACCTTTCACTAACCTGACAAATCTTGGAAACAATATTACAAAACAGAAACGAACCCGCCAAATGCCAACTTGATGACTCCAAGTATTGTCGCTGTTTTTGTCGCTGCAAGAAAATCAGCGAATAAACGGGCTGTTGCAGTTGCATGTATTGCCGTTGCATGTTCAACAGGAGCGAATTCTGCTAATGCAACTTTCTCCCTGCTACACTGCCTAGGCATGTCTGCAAGTCTCATTCTCATAAGAATTACTTCCAAAAGCAGAAAGAAACCATGTCTATTTTTTTTCTGTCGTTGGCGTCCCAGTTTTCACCTTGGTGGTCTCAGAGACTCAATCCAACCAATGTTCAATTCCACAATTCTTCAATATTGGGCCGACTCCACCCCTCCACCATCCCTGCAACCAGCCCCTGCAACCTGCTCCCTGTGGCCCCCAACCATAACCTGGCAAGGAAATGAGTTCCAACGTACCGCCCATGTACCTTAGAGTTGTGGGTGCGCCAAATTGCCAAGGTTGCAATGTGTTGGGGGATGTTGGGGGGTCTTCCCCTTGCAAGGGATTCATCATGAGTCGCGGGTAGTTCGGTGATTGGGTTGGCAAGGAAATTTATTGCAATTAAGTGCCCAAATTCTTAGGTTTTGAAGGAGTCGAGACTGCCACTAGAAGACATGCATTTGGTCGAAGCAAAGTGCCAACTGGACCGACGTTCCAGGCAATATGTCTCTGCTACAAGAACGAACCCAACGAGCCACATAGAGAGGCAAGGGTATCAAGTAGAAATATGAGGGTTGCCAAAACTCGCTCAAAGGCACTCAGTCCTTGTCCCAAGTATTTGAGTGCGCTTAAGTATGCGCAACCCATCTGCATTTCACACCATGGTGGCATCATGGTGGCTTCAAGGGGTCTCAAATGGTAGTGAGCCAACTATATAAGACTGCCGTTTGGGATCCAAATTTTGGCCCAGCCCCAGTCACCTTGCATGCAGCCGCGAGAGTGGCAGCCCAACTCCGTAACCACTCAGAGGAGATGCCTTCGAGGAGGTTGTGTACCTTGAGATGGTCTGCTTCAGCTGGAAATTGGAATCCCAGTATTTTGGCTTAGCTGCAATTATAGCCTCTGTTTTGATAGTACATTACTTTTATTTTTCTTTTTGTTCAAAGCTTGGATAGGCTTGGGCTGGTTCCCATGGAACATCCTAAAACCAGTTTAAACCATTTTAAACCAGAAAAACCGAGAAACATGTAGGACCACACTCGATTTCCAACTTCAATAGGGATTCCTTGTGCACGGTCACTGACTCCTGGGCATGCGAGCTCTGCAGGCCAGACATGGCCATGTCCACCATGAAATGCGCAGCTATGCGTAGCTATTCTTCTCACATGTGTGGTATGTTATCCGGTTTTGTCATGCCTTATCATGTCTTTCTCGTATTTTGCATTGTGCTGCCAATCAAGAACCAAATACATTCAACTTGACATTCATGTCTCAGGATCATGTTCAAAACAGCACTACTTCCAGCTGACCACCCAACTGAATCCAGGAATCATTCTGTATCAAGATGCACCATGCTGCAATTTGTTTCTTTTTCAGAATTTGGTGGAGATTTGCAGCCATGTGTCGAATCATGACATGCGCTTCATTGGCGCAAACGATCACTTCGATCGGACGACTCTCGAGCTCCTCCTGGCTTCATGCGAGAAGTTTCTAGAGCTCAAAAGCGTCAAAAACTAGGATTTGCAAGTGATTGGTGGTTTCATCGGTGCACCATCCATCTTGAAACATCCCAAAAAAGGAGTACTGTGCAGTAGCAACAGAATCAACAGTGGGGTCCAAAGATCTTGTACAATCTTATACATAATTACAGTATATTACAAAATATATATATATATATGTGTGTGTATCTATATATAATATGTAACTATATATGATAATGTGTAAATATAATATATAATATGTGTATGTAATTATATATATATATATGGGTGTGCGTCAAAATTCGGGTATGGATCGGCCCGCGGCTGGATCACCTGCGTTTTGGTATGGATCGGGGGTATGGATCGGCCTGTGGGTTCAGGGTATGGATCGGGCTTTTACATTTTGACTCGCAGCCATATGGCTATGGCTCAAAAAACGGGTATGGATCGGTACGCGGTGATCCGGACGTATGGGACGAAGGAGTTACACAAATGGTCTCAAATAAATTCAATCTCTTCAAAAGGGTATGGATCGAGGGTGTGGATTGGGGGGATGGATCAGGGGTATGGATCGCCTGTGGGTCCAGGGTATGGATCGGGACCTTACATTTTGAGCTGCAGCCATATATATATATATATACAGTATATGTTTATTGTATATTTGTTTATAAATTGGACGCGGGAGTTGCCCAACTGAGTTTGAAATGCTCTGTATATTGCTGGTTCGGATGGTGAAATGGCATCACGCATTTGGAGGTCAAGTCATACTATCTGTGTAGACATTTGCCATGTTGATACCGACCTCGAAGTCGCTTTTATTGTGGAGATATTCCCCGGTATAGTCATGCAACGGAAACTTGATCTGCCCCTTTCAACGTAGCTATGCCTGCCGGCGAGATTCGTCTGGAGTGATGTCGAGAGTAGCTCTGAAGCTGTTCTTAAGCAATTCCCTCATGATGAAGGTGAGGATGCCAGGGATGTAGGTGAAGCCTCAATGCAGTGCGCTGATTGCTGCTCATTGATGCCTCATTCATGCCTTGTTGATGCCAACGGCGCCACTTACGACCCCTCCGTTTTTAACACTTTTTACACTTCCCTTGGTTTCTCCCCACGTTGTGTGGGGTGGGGTGGGGTGGGGTGGGCTAATAACGTTCAGTTGCACTTGCACACATACGTCATGCTACTTTACAGATGTCTTCTCTTGCACTTGCACACATACGTCATGCTACGTTACAGATGTCTTCCCTTGCACTTGCGCACATACGTCATGCTACGTTACAGAAATGGGGGTGGGGTGGGGTGGGGTCGGGTGGGCTAATAACGTTCAGTTGCACTTGCACACATACGTCATGCTACGTTACAAATGTCTTCTCTTGCACTTGAACGCATACGTCATGCTGCATTACAGATGTCTTCTCTTGCACTTGCAAACATACGTCATGCTACGTTACAAATGTCTTCTCTTGCACTTGCACACATACGTCATGCTACGTTACAGATGTCTTCTCTTGCACTTGCACACATACGTCATGCTACGTTGCAGAAGGGGGGTGGGGTGGGGTGGGGTGGGCTGGGCTAATAACGTTCAGTTGCACTTGCACACATACGTCATGCTACGTTACAGATGTCTTCTCTCGCACTTGCACACATACGTCATGCTACGTTACAAATGTCTTCTCTTGCACTTGCACACATACGTCATGCTACGTTGCAGATGTCTTCTCTTGCGCTTGCACACATACGTCATGCTACGTTACAGAAGGGGGGGTGGGGTGGGGTGGGGTGGGCTAATAACGTTCAGTTGCACTTGCACACAAACGTCATGCTACGTTACAGAAGGGAGGGTGGGGTGGGGTGGAGTGGGGTGGGGTGGGCTAATAACGTGCAGTTGCGCTTGCACACATACGTCATGCTACGTTACAGATGTCTTCTCTTGCACTTGCACACATTGATGAAGAGCTTCATGTTTCGATACAACTGCGGCTGTAAGATATGGCACTTGTTAGGAAAGTT